>VWPW01008057.1:457257-529757 GCA_013389825.1 Crypturellus undulatus | reverse complement strand
CAGGTGTCACAACTGTGTCTCATCCTCATTACAGTAAAAAATTTCACCTATCAGATTCATTATTGCTAGATAATGCGACTGAGAGCCTTAGCAGGCCCTCCAGAAAAGTAATTCAGCCAAGCAAAATTATCAGCTAATTATATTTAGAATCAAAAGCCCAACAACTATTTGCAGATAAATTGTATGAATTGAAGTGAATAGATCTGAATATTAAGATTCATAGATTTAGCAGATGATTTGTTAATTGGAATAAAAAGGTCATTTACTAGCCATTTTAACAATAGATCAATTGGAGCGCTGTTTATTATTTAACTAGTAGCGCTCAAGAAGTGGAATGGGGGATAATTGTATTATTGTCGTGATATGAGGCTTATCAGGGAAGTGGCCCAAGCAGGAGGATTTTTGGGTGCTTTTCTTGCTATATTCTGCCCCAAGCCCCTGTGTGTCTGGCTCGTTTCGAGCGGGCTGGAAGGGGACCCAGAACAGGGAGCGGGAACCCGAACCCCTCAGACCCACCAAGGCTTTGGGGTGGAAAGGTGGGGAAGGCCAAGGCAAACAGGAGCCTTTGCAAATGAAAGAATTCCACATCCGAGCTGGTATCCAGCAACGTGCACAAGTGGGGCATTCCCATTTTACTAATTCATGCTGCAGCTAGAGCTTTGTAAGGGGAAATTGCGTGCTCAAGTGATGACTCAGATTGCATCTTGGCCTGCAGTTCTGTTTTAGGGAGCTGCTCTTCTTTTTTTTTTTCTTTTTTTCTTTTTTCCTCTTTTTTTTTCATCCAGACGAAATGATTAAAAAGCAAATATTTTAACATAACTTAGTGATCTAAGCTATTACTGAAATGTCCACAGTTTCACTCTTTTTTTTTTCTAGATTAAAGAAAACTTTAAAAATCTATTTGCTTTGACATATGACACAATATTTAAGAACTGAAATCATCAATTAAATCACACATCAGAAACATTTCCCTTTGGTAAAAAATATAGTGCTAGACGATGTACACTTTGAAATTGTTGTTAATGTTTAAAATGCAATCTGAAGTACATATGTTATTTCAAAAACCATAAATTACAAATTTTAAAAGTTTATGGAAAAAAACAGCAATCGTTCCTCAGCAGAGCGTTTGCAGAGAATTGTATATCTTTGGGTTTTGATTTTTCTTTTTTTTTTGGTCAGAATGTTGTTTTTTCTGTGGATAAGCATAGTTGTCTAGTATGGAAGCTGGCCGTGCTATTCTTTGTTTTATTTTTGTGCCTGTTCAACACTGAGCAGAACTAAAGGAAACAGTTCATTCTGAGCTAGATTGGCTGCCTGAAATGAAGCAATGAAGCCAAGATGCATGTGAATATAGTGAAAGTCTTGCGAATTGTCACTGAAAATAAAAAGGTGAACACTGATAAGATTTCAGGGCTTTTTTCCTAGGGGATGAGGCAAGTTGAAGTTAAAAATAAAGCTCTCGTATGGTCAACATGTTGGAGGCAATTCAAAGACTCTCATAAAATAAACATATTCTAAGAAGTGTTTTGAATTTCACTATGTAATTTCTGGCCAACAGAAATTACAGTTGTATCTTCAGAGGGACATTATGTCAGATCAATGGTCATTATGCAAAAAAACAAACAGAAAACTTGACGCTTTAACTCGTGAAAGTCCTGAAAAATAACAGAAATGACCTGAATTGTGGGCATAAGCTGAGAGGCTGCAGCCCCACGGATGCCGCAGAGCTGTAACCTTGGGATGCTGACGGCGCCTGTCCGCGCCGGCCGCGGCTGCGCGTCCCCACCGCGTCCCCGCGCGCGGCCCTCGCAGCGTTATTAAGAAAAGCCGCCCATACTTCACCATGTTGTTACATGTGTCTGTCTGCTGATTACAAAATGTGTTAAGCAGTATTTAAAAAACAAAAAAATGCAGAGCTGCGCTTTGATTTATTCAGCGCACAAAACATATGCTCACTGTTCTGTTCTATGCAATTCATATGATCAATAAAATTTTCTTTAAAAAGAGCAACTTTGGCATTTAGAAGGATTGCGCTGCCGAGCAGGGGAATGTTTTGCTCGTGCTATACGTAGTTGCCCTCCCTGCTCCTGTGCTGAAGTAAGTTTTTGGCTCGCTCACGTCCTTTTTTTTCCCGTTTTTGCTGTTTTCACCCCGCAGGATGGAGGCTGTGTACTGCGGCTGCTACCCGCTGTGTCCTCGGGCCCTCGTGTACCCCGAGATCTTCCCAGGTAGCTGCTTTCCCCGTGCGCTCCCTGCTGAAAAGCAGTACGTGATTCCTGCTGAAACCCAAAGTTCGGGAATAAACTCAAGCACAAGCAATTGTTTATTTGGCAAGCCGGCATGTTAGTGTTAAGGAAAATTTTATGTGTTTTAATACATTAGACGAAGTTTATATTTACCATCTGTTCTTTTAAGATAGCACAAAAGCAAGTTTTGAAATAGCATTCTTCATTGTGAGCATACACAAGGCATAATGATAGATTTTTGGTAAAAAGGTCAGTGATGCTGCAGTGGTTTGCAGAATTTTTTGATGTGCAGAGGACAAAAAATAATGGAGGCCTGAAAATCCCACCAAATTATTTAAACAATTTAATAGTTAATAGTGTGCCACGGTGGTACAGAATTCACACTAATGCAGGACCAGTTCTTTGAAAAATCTCATCACTAAATGTATCACATATGCATTGTGTTACATTAGAATAATGTATTTTAATCACCCAAAGGAGATGTCTAAACAGCACAACTACACAGTCTTATTTAGCATTAAACATCCTTGTGAGCTGAGGTAACCTTATAAAATCATGCTTAAATAATGTAAAACACGAGGCGGCACAGAGCAATATGCATTTTTAATTAGTAAAGTGACTAATATCGAGTGTGTGCTTTGAGGTTTTTGTTTCATTAAAAATGTATCTGTTTTTCCTGCAGCTGAATATCTGTATTCTACACCTGAACAGCTTTTTAAAAGGCTTCAGAATTTCTGCAAGAGACCAGATATTGTAAGGAAACATCTCTATAAGGTACTTGCTCAGAATAGTTTTACATGATATAATGCCATATTGATGTACAAAGGGGAAAAAAAAACTTAAAAAAACAACATTTAATTAACATACTAATGTTTAAAGGAAACATGCTAGGGAGGGATATTAGTCGTTACACTAACAAGGATTAATTAAACTAGATGCCAGTTGTATTAACCTAGGTCTTATGAAATACGTGCACTTAATGCATGCTACATATTTTTTTTTTAATTTATTGTTTTCTAAAATGACTGTCCTTTACATTTGGACCCAAGAGGCTTATAAAAATGAACCTGGATTAATGTAACTCATTAGTTTAAAAGGAAAATAAAAGAAAGATACTACAATTATACTAATGAGGATAAGCCTACCTTTACATCCTAATTTAATCTCTGGTCCTCAAAAAAAATGCAGGTGACTGCTATCATCAGGTAAGGTTTTGGGAATATTTGAATTAGTTTGATGATCATAATTGTTTTCGCTCTTTGTTTTTGTAAAGTATAGTGAATATAAAGTTTTCTGTGGACATAATTTGCTGCTTTACAGTTATTTATTTAGACAAAACAGAGTTTAAGTGGCAGAGCAGCCACTGAAGTTTTGATCAGGTGCTCAACACCAATCTTCCACATGCAAGTTTGTATTGCTAGGAGTCAAACTTTACTTTAGCATTAGGTGAATACAGATGAAGTACTAAATTTTACATTATTTCAGCAAAAAGCCATGCTTATGTGGTAGGATATTTATAAAATACCTGTATATTGTGCACATCAAGATGTCAGCTTGCACCACTGACCGCTCAGGTCCCACTTTTGCAGCCCTGGCTGCACTGTGGGCAGGGGAGAGGCTGTTCCTGGCAGGAGCAGGACATTTCAGGTGGCATTTTGTGACTGATCAGGCCGAATAATCTGTGTTTGGCTACATTCACCTCTTTCCACCTTTGAACTGCCTCTCTACTCCAGTTTTGCCCATGGATGACTCTTTGGGTGACCTAAAAATAGACATTTGCATAATGATACATCAAAGACGATGTCGTTTTCTGCAGGAAACAGTTAAACTTTGAGAAAGGAAAAAAAAGGAGAGAACCAAAAATGCAATTTAACACCCAATTTCAAGCTCATTATCTTTCATTGTCTATTAACTTGGCAATGGTTCAGAAGGTAGCTCATAATAGTTTAAAATGCTGACTGAACACTTCCAGCGCTCAGCGTCGCTCCCAGACTCGGCAGCATTGTCGTAGTTCAGGATGGGGCCTGGAAAGCAAAGACGGGCCCGGAGTGGGTCCCTGGTCGTTTTTTAACCCACATGGGCTAATTCTTTGATTTGCAACTAAGCTTGTCATAAAACTTTCTGAAAAGGATAAAAAGCATCATCCTCAGAAGGATCTTGGGTCATCTTTGTACATGTTGCTGCTGTTTTATTATTATTATTGTTATTATCATTAAGGATGTCCAGAATGTTCAGGCAGCTCTGGATTCCTGCAGATGTCCTCCGTGCTCATGCTGATGGTGGTAGCAACAGAAGGAAGGAGGAAGGAGGAATTCCCACTCTTTCGTGCTGGGTATTTGTGCTTGCTAAGCTAAACATCAAGATGGAGCAAAGAGCATCCCCAGGCCAGACACTTCCCTCGGAGGATGCCCTCAGGGTCTCACTGAGACCTTCAACATCTGAATTGTTTCCCTTCTTGGGATTTGACTGTATAGGCATTTTAACAACATTTTCATTCACAACATTCCCTCCCCCCCCACCTCCACTCTTTTCTTTTTGCTCCAGTTGAGACAGAGCAATATTCTTATCATTCCAGCAAAACCAAGGTAGACAGGAAAACTGCTTCTCTTTTGCCCACACTTTCCTAATCTTCTCTCTTTATGTGATAGGTGTCCCTTGGACCTTCTCTTTGGTGGCTTTCCATAGCAAGGAGCTTCATAGTGCGTTTGCATACTTAGCTAGAGGCATTTCCTTTAATCAGCGCGAAGTTTCCCTGCCTTCGTTTCCTTGAGGGTCTCCTTGTTCCTGAGTTGTTCTCCCGTGGACAGAAGTCCAGCTTTTTGATGCCTTTCATTCTCTTGCAAGCATTTGTCAAACACTTGCACGTTGGTCTTCTCAGCTCTCCTTGTGAATGTTTTTTTGCGTTTATGTTCTCCTCTCCTATCATTCAGCCCATACTGATGCTCAAGAGCTGCTTCAGGATGGGGTGATCATTACTTTGCAGGGTATTGTAGACCGTGCCATCAGTTTATGCATTCTGTGATCACTGTCAACCTGTTCTTTAGGCAGGCAAACTGCTGTTTACTTTCCTAAACACGGACGTATATTGAACAGATGTTTGTTTACAGTGTTCTCCAGATCTTCTGTCCCGAGCTGATAAAATTCGTTTAGAGCTTTATAGGTGTATGACTAGTGCAAATATCTTTGTCCATCCTACCAACTTCCACTCATCAGCAGAGTGGTTTTGCAGAGAAAAGTACTGAATTTTTGCTTATACCTAGCTGTGGTGGGAGTTTGCAAGCATGAGGGGGAAACTCATGGTTTTTTCTTAAGATGCTAGTTTTCCTGTGAGCCTAATTTTAAGCGTTCTCAGAAATATGCTGAATATGGGCAGCATTATTCATGGCAGGAAGCTCTGGAGTGCAGGATGGTGTGCCCATGCTCTCCTGACTGTGTCAGGACTAGAAAGAGCTGCTTAAGGACAGGTCCTTAAGTACCAGTGTATGTGAGATAAGGATTTTCTATGTCACAGAAGCCTTTGGTTACTTATTTAGGCCACAGGATCAGAATAATTTTGGAAGGGACCTCTGGATGTCATCTGGTTCAGCCTGTACTCAAGGACATGTGCCAGGTTGGATCTAATACCAAGTTGGAGTGCGCTGCTTGAAGACAGGTCAGGTCTGAAGTTTGAACATTTTTTATTCCCATCTATATTGCTGATACAGCTGAAGATGCGCCTAGTTTGAGATATTTCCAAGGGTGGGAAAATCTGCTGGAACATGGAACAGAGCCTTTGCATTTTGGGCCAACTTCGGCCTTTATGCTGCTCATAGTAATGCAGATCCTCACTGCAGAAGACAAGAACTAGCAGGGGCCTTCTAGGTCCTCTTGAGACCCTGATAAATGCACATATGTACACATACCTATATATACCCAGCCTGGAAAACCCTTTCCTGCATCTGACCTTCTCCCAGGATTTGGCTGTCCCTGGGTTTTTCAGCAGATTTTGGTTCATAGCTCATAGTAGTTGGCTATGTTTGTAGAGCAGGAAGAAAGCATTCATTAAGAAAAGGCAGTTTTGTGTCCATCTTTCAGCATAAACGCAAGGACTTTGAACTTTTTATTATAACAATATTAGATAGCTTCCAATTTAGTTTCAGAAAGTAAATGAAAACTGGCAGATGAAGCACAGCTGCTGCAGAATGGTAGATAGAGAAATGGGTCAAGGGAATATGATTGATGGAAAAGTTGGAGAAAGAATGAAAACTTTTTTCCTCTCTCTCTCTTTTTTTTTTCCCCGTAAAATATATCCAAATTACCTTGAAAAAGAGAGCCAAGAACTCCTTTCCTATGGCTGCAGTTGGCCAGCGTGGTCTGAACCATCCCTTCCTAGTCTTATCTAAAACTGCACCCCACATTTGATCTTTTTCTTTTGTGTTTAAAGAGAGAAGAAAGAAAGAAAGAAATGAGTTTTAAGATAAAGAAAATGCTTTACCACAAGCAGCTTTACATCTTGACTGTCACTTGCAAAGGGAAGGAACTGGGTCACAGGGGAAAGCTGACCCGCACAAATTAGTTCTGCAAATCGCTATGCTTTCTTGTACTCCAAATCTCAGGTTTTGTGCCAAATAGTAACCTCTAGTACTTAATTTTGTTAAGGAAGTTAAAAAATATTAAAACATAAACCAGATCAGACCTATGTATTCCAACCGTTGAGAAGCAGAAGATCTGAATGAACAAACTGTCCTTATTATAGTCTAACGGTTGACTCTGAAGTGCAATGATGACCAAGTAAATATTAATTATTTAATTTCCACTCTTAGGACAGAAGAAACAAAAAAGTTGAATATAGCATAAAAGATACTGTATTGCTGCAGACATCTACGTCTGATGCCTTTCTTCCATGGGAAGATGTTGCTTGATATGAAAATGAGGCTAATCTTGATGAGTTGATCTCTTTTATTTAGGAACTGTTGGCTGGTATATGCTCGATACCTTCAGAAAAGCTAAAGAAAGACACTTGCCCAGACCTTTGCAAAGTTATCACCAGAAATATAAAAGCGTATACGTCTGTAATGCTATGATGTTGCTTTACCAGAGTCAAACCCCAGGCGCTCGCTCAGCTGCAAAGGACGTGCAAGTAAATACATTTGCAATGTGCAAACTATTAAGTGTGCAAAAAAAAAAAAAAAAAAAAAAAATCTGCGTGCAAATCTCTTATTTTCAGTAAAAGCAGGACCTGGGTGAGCCGTCCTCACGCTGTCTGCTCCTCGCAGGGCGCCCCGGCCGACTTCTCCTGGGCAGAGCTGCGCGGCCAGTTCCGGGCCCTGCTCGGCGCCGGAGCGACGCGGGATTCGCGACAGATGGGCCGAAGTCACAAACTTGCAGCCTAAGGCAGAATCGCAGAACTTTCCAGAGTGTGCCCATATTTACCTGATCAGAGAGCAAAGAAAATCTGCAGAGGAAGCCGAGCCTGGCTGCTTGTCATAGCTGACACAGAGCCATCTGCCACAAACCTGTGGCGGCTTCAGATCTCCAATCCCTGCCACCACCCCGGCTCAAATTAAATACAGATTCGTGGAGACGTTGTGATGGTTACACATGTCCTCGGCATCACATGCAGGAGCCTGTTCAAAAAAAAAAAAAAAAAGAAAAAGGGAAAAAAAAAAAGAAAATAAAAAATATGCGGCCTGTTGTATAACCGCACTCATGTATCCCATATGTGGTGCCACATTGAATTTCCGGTGGAATCTGTTTTTCTCCTTTGTACTGGAGGACACGGTGCCGGCGCGCTCGCTCTGCGCCGGCGCGATGGCAGCCAAGCCGACGCTTCAAACGCCGCCCTTGGCTCCCTTTGCAGCCAGGTTGCCGTCCCGCACGGAGCCTCCCGGCTGCGCCCGGGGCCACCGGCTCCGGGAGGAGACGCTGGCTCCCCGCTCATCCCCCAAATCTCCTTTCTTTTTATTTTTTTTTTCTTTTTGCAAATTAATGGCTCGCTGGCACCGGGGGTTTTTAAGCGAAGGTATTAATAAGGGGTCTGGCAGGTAATCCCATGATTCACCGAGTTACATTTGCATTTAATTAATCTTAAAGAAAGCTGAAAGATAAACAGCTGTAATTCAAACTAGCATGGGAAATATGCTACGTGGTGCCATCTATCCGATAAAATGAAAGCCGAGACACTTGTTTTATTTCTCTGAAGGATGGAGAACAAACAGATAACGGTCAAAATATTTCCAATAAAAACCAGTAGCTGCAGTTCATCAAGGATCTTTGCATCCAGTTACAATTGCAGCCTTTTAAAGATAAATCACTTACGATTCCAGCAGTCAAGCTGCTGTATTTGTTGATGTAAAATGTTTTGAAGATGTAGATTGTACAATAAATTTTTAATAAAGTGCCCACTGCAATTTTTAATTAGCATATCTCATTCATGTATAAGTGTGTACATCTATCTGTGTGTTTATCACTGCACGCAGCCCCGTGCCGGAGTCGATGGATGCAGTCGTGCTTTTATCTGATCAAGCAGGATCTGCTTTGCAAGCCAGGATGAGCCACTCCGACAATTCCAGGGTTTCCAGCTTGGGGTGGGAAGAGGCGCAGGGCATCCTTGGGAAGCAGGATTGCTCCGGAGCCCGGCGCCAGCACCGGCTCCCTGCTTCGGTGGCAGGGAATCCTTCGCCTGCCGTGTGTCTCCTGTGATGATCCAGGCTTTCAGCAACCGTGGAGAGCTTCGTGGGGCCTCTTTCACCAGTTTTCCTAGATCCTGGCTATGAATAAGGGCAGGGAAGTCCTGCTTGCAGACCCAGCACTCCCAGAAGATACCCCTAAAGCAGGCGAAAAGCCCCAGGATCTGCACACCCCTGGCTAGTGAATGCACAAGTCCAGGTTATTTTTTTAAAACAAGCAAAAAAAAAACCCCAAAATATGCCCCAGACCCACGGGAGGGACAAACGGTCTGATTCCTCTGCCCTTCCTCACCCCAAAGCTGAGGGTGTAAATATACCCCGATAAATATCTATATTCCTGGGTTCAGCTTGGGGAGATGGCCTAGGGCTGCAAGTCCCATGCTGGACACAGAGGGATAGGGGCAAGTGAGCCTCGGCTGAGACACATCTTTTCCAATATAATAGAGAAGAAAAATCCTAAAACAACTGGGGAATTTTGTTTTTTTATTTATTTTTTGCCGACTGTCCCCGCTGCGGTGGCGCGGCCGAGCTCCCTCCGTGTTCGCAGCCCCGAGACCTCTGTCGTGGCTCCAAGCTGTTCCAAATTAGGATGCTAGATTTTTCTAATTGCATTTTTAAAGACCGAGCCAGCAGTTCATTAGAAATCACGGAGCAAATTCTGCTGCTCTGTTACACCAATATAAATCTCGAGTGAATTTATGGCAGGATAATGGAGGGTAGAGCCTACCTCCCATACTGTTTATTAAAAGTTAGAGGGCTTTGAAAATTACATTCACCTTTCACCAGTCGGGCTGTTTACTCCTTGCTTTTTGATTCCAGGTAGGACAGTCAAAACGAATTAGCCGACCTCGTTGCTGCCCATAGTCACTTTTAAGTTTGGTTCCCGTGTACTAGCACAAGATAGTTTGTCTGGAAAAGACTGGGGGGCATTTTCTCCCAAACAAATTGTTTTTGTGGGAATAATTTCCGAACAAATTATATTAAAGCGTTTCCATGAATCTTCGATCTTGCAGTTTCTCTGTGCCCATCCTGGAGCTGGAGCGCTGTAAGCAGCAGCCCGGGAGGATGGCAGGGATAGCCTTGTTACACGCTTTTAAAATGATCCCATACAGCAAGCAAACAAGGGGAAAAAATAAATTAAAAAAAAATAATTCTAAGAAGTGAAGAGCCCTTGAAAATAAGGTTTTATGATAGAAGTGCTGCCTGGAAGTTCATTATAGGGACTAAATAGCAGCACCGCGTTATGGTCGCAGGCTCAGCTGTTGCTCACAGTGCAGCACCCAGTGCCGGGTGCTCCCGCGGAGGACGGATTATCCTGACATCATCACCATTATTATTATTGCTATTACTATTATTATTATTATTATTTTATTTATTTAGGGGAAAGCCCATCCTCGCACAATGCTCATAAATAAATAATGCCGCCAGTGAGGAAAAAAAAGGGGAAAAGGAAAAGCACCGCCTTTCCGCGGAGAGAGCCCGCACCGCCACCGTCACCCGCCGGATCCTGGAGCGCTTACAGGCGGCGCGCAGCGCTGCGGGCGGGAAGGGAGAAAAGGGAGAAAGGAGGGAGAGGGAGAGGGAGAGGGAGAGGGAGAGGGTGAGGAAAGTGAGGGGAGAAAGGGGGAAAAAGAGAAGAATTGAAAAAAAAAGAGGAAATGGAAATAAAAAGAAAAAAGAAAAGGAAGAAAAAAGGGGGAAAAGAAAAACAGGGAAAAAGAAAAAAAGGAAAATGGAAAAAAAGGAGAGAAAAATGGGGAAAAATAAAAGAAAAAATAAAAGAAAAAATAAAGAGAAAAAAAGGAAAGCCCAAATGGCAGCGTGAGGGAGCGAAGCCGCAGTGATGTGGGGGCTTAACCCTTTACGGGACGGCGGCGTGGGGCCGGCTGGGCCGTAAACAATAGTAATTAGCCCTTCCCCAAATCATAGCGCTGATTAAAATCTCGGGGTCATTATTTATTCATCACAGGAGCCTCTTCACAGACCTGGGAATAGTGATTAAAAGCGAAGTGCTCAGCAGTGCAGTGCTGGGGGGGCACCTTAAAAGGGGTTAAAAAAGAAGGGAAAGAGAAAACGGAGCAAAGGGGATGCTGCTCCACAGAACCAATATGTTCCTCTTCCCTTGCTGGCAGGAATGTTCCGATTCCCCCCAATTTTGGTATTATGAAAATGTTTCTCATCCTAAGTACAAGTGTTAGACTGAATCCAGTTGGTACCGAAATTGCAAACACACTTTTTGCTCCTAGAAAAGCCAGCGCGGAGGAACTTCTTTTAACTCCATAATAGCAGGTTACAGCGCAAATGCACAACTGCTGCTCCGGCAGCCAATTACGGGATAAATATCCGCTGTTTACGGTGAGGTGTTAAACGAGCCCTGGGAGCACAAAGGCTCAGACGGTCTAAGCTACAATTTGTGCTTCATCCCATTAAGGTCTCCTCAAAAAGGCCCGGGCCGCCGTAGGTGCACGAAGCGCATCCCACGCCGTTGGTTTTAGTGTGCTTTGGTTCAATACACCCTCTTGTTTACTTTTGGAAATTTAAATAAATGTCAGCATTGTATAATTTCTATGTTAACAAAGCAGTGAGCAAAATCCCTTGTATGTTTATAAAATATTATTGTTTAATTCACATAGTTTAGGAATTCCAAATGTTGAGAATAGGAAGGAGGCCAAATACCATCTGTTTATAACTATGATGCATCATCATATGTGTACTTTAAAAAAAGAAGAAGGGAGGGGGGAGAAAAAATCTTGGTCAATCATGCCACTGTTGGATCTGTTAGGAATACGATGAGGATTTGAAATTGCTCCCTGTTGTTTGCAGGGGGGTTTTAGCTTTACCGCGGCTTGGGGATGTAGTGGGAGCCGCTGCCGTCTCCGCTCCCGTGGAGCGATGGAAGGAGCCGCAGCTCCCGCGCACGCCGAGGCTGCCGCTCGCCCCCGGCCGCGCTCTTCCCGCTGGATACAGGCGAGGAAATAGCACCAGGGGGGCTTGCAAAGATCCCGAGGGGCTTTTGCGGGGGGGTCTGTGCATGTTTGTTGGTTCCTTTTCAACTGATTCATGCCTTCACGTCCCCAGATTTCTAAGGACAGGGAAAAAAGCCCAGTGATTTTCTTCTCTCTCATGCAATGTGCAGAGTATAGGCCAGCAGTCACCTAATTGCAAATATTTTATATATGTATGTATATATTTTATTTTAAAAAGAGAAAATCTCCCTCAAACATTAACAGCTCTCGGTCCAAGCTAAAATAGGGACATGTTAAAAATACCCCGCGCCCGTCCACTGAGCAGTGCGCGGCGCCCGGCGGGAAGGCAGGGCAGTCCGCGGGTTTAAAAACCAGGAGCGCATCCCTAAGCGGATAAGAAGGTTTTATTTTTCCTCTTTCTCAACCCCAGGTTGATTAGCGGCGACATCAGGCCCCGTCCCGCGAAGGTGCTGGCGCCGTGGGCCGGGCAGCGGCGTCCTCGGGGCGGGCGGCGCACGGGCTGCATGCCTGCAGCTCCCTGCCCGAGGGCGCTCGGTGCGCCCTGGGCCCGCGGTGCTGACGAGGGCGCTTGGTGCGCCCCGGGCCCGCGGTGCTGACGCTTAGCACAGTTTGTCTGTGTGGTGAAAGCAGGAGAGATTAATAAACTCAATCTGTCCTTGCTGGGGCAGCGAGGACAGAGGAGTCCTGCGCTATAGAGTTCTGGAAGCTCCATGTAGGACAGCCCCGACTCCAGAGCCACAACCACAGGGTGTCCAATACTCTGATCGATGTCTCCTGCATCCACACAGGTCCGGATTCACTGAGGCAAACTGGAGCAGGGGCAGCCTCTCAGGCAGAAATATTCGCCCTTCCCANTGACGCTTAGCACAGTTTGTCTGTGTGGTGAAAGCAGGAGAGATTAATAAACTCAATCTGTCCTTGCTGGGGCAGCGAGGACAGAGGAGTCCTGCGCTATAGAGTTCTGGAAGCTCCATGTAGGACAGCCCCGACTCCAGAGCCGCAACCACAGGGTGTCCAATACTCTGATCGATGTCTCCTGCATCCACACAGGTCTGGATTCACTGGGGCAAACTGGATCAGGCAGAAATATTCCCCCTTCCCATTTGCTTACAGTTCTGCGTTGCGAATATTGGCATCATCCTTAAAAAATCCCCAAAGCTTCACGTGCCCAGGCAGGGGGATCTGAGCGCACATGGAGCGCATGCCCAGGAGCAGCAACCCCATCCCGCGCGATCGCTCCAGGGTTTGATGCCACCGCGTGCCCGAAGAGCTACGGGCGCTGAGGACGGGCTCGCGTCAAACGCTCTCGGCCGCGTTGTAGGGAATTAGGGCTGCTGTCACTCAGCCCCGCGCCGGTGCTGCGCGCAGCAGTAAGGAACGTTCTGTGAAATTCCGTCGGCACTTGTTGAGATTGGGGTGGCTTTTTCCTGCTTTTTTTGCACTGGCATGGACATGAGTTCACCTGGTCAGTGTGAACCCTGGCTGGAGCCAAAAATCTGTAAAAAGTGCTTGGAAAAACCTCAAACACAAATACGATATGGTACAAATTTTTTTAGTGGACTTAGTATAAATCCCCTGCATGATGCTATCTAGTTGTCTCTTATTTTCCTTTAGTTTCCCTTGTTTTCCTTTTCTTTCTTTCTTCTTTTTGTCCTTTTCCCCATTGTTTGGCCCCACAGCGGGAGCAGAGGCTCCATTAAAAACACCCTGATGTCTTGATGGTGCTGGAGGGGGAGCCCGTGTTGGGTAAGCAAGGATGTGTAGGTGGGGGTTCGGGCTGTAGTGCCAGTTTTCCTTGCTCTGCTCATCCAGGAGCTCCAGGCTCACGGTGCTGTTGGCCCTCGCAGCCGCTCTTACATTTTCCCCCTTTAGCCAGGGCCCCAGCTGGCGCATCTATTTGGCCCTGGGACTCAAAAGGGAAACCTCCAAAGAAAGGTATTTATTTTTTTTTAATGCTAAAGGAAGTGGTTGTTGACTTAATAAATGACACATTTCCTTCTACATAACAGATTATCCTCGAGGTTAAAAAGCGTGATGTCTGCAGTGCTGGAGACAGGCACAGAGTGAGGACACTGGCACTCCAGGAATATTTCTCGCTGACATTAGGAAATTAGTTCCCGAGCCTGAGTTCAGGAGTCTGACAGTTCCGAGCGGCCAGGCAGATACCCAGTTTGCCAAAAAGCACCTAAGGAGCCCAAGGACGGGCTATAACCCATAGCCCTAGAGCCTCGCATCCCCTCCCCGCCACCCATTTAATTCCAGGGTCTTGTGACTGTGATGGGCTTGGGAGCAGCCGTGACGATGGCATGCGAATGGGCCTGGGATTAACCGGGAGCTGCAGAGCCCCGTGGTGCCCCGGTCTACTGGGGCATGAGGTGGTGTCAAGTGAGGTTGTCCTGCTGCGGCCGGGACCAAGCGATGCCGCGGGTGCCGGCGCGGGCTCTGTCCCCCGCAGCTCCGCGTGCCCGGCACTAATTGGCCATGGCTCTGTCTGAGACCATGATCCAGGCAAATCCCGTAGGCCGCGCAGGTCTTGGCGGTATTTGGATCAGAAGACTCATCCAAGCAAGAGTAGTGCCGGGTTGCCCCTAATCCAGAGGACATGGGCACCTCCACAAGGTTATTCGTAGATTATAAGGCCAGGAAAGGACTATATAGATCATCTGGTGTCACGTGTACAGCACCAGCCATATGACTTCTCAGAATTAAGTCCTGTATGAACCAGAAAGCCTCATCCTCTACCCATGTAAAAATTGCTGATAGTGCAGTGTCCACCAGGAACCTTGGTAGTCCCACTGCTTTATTTTTCTTGAACAAGGAGCCCCAAGTGGAGTTTGTTCCCTGTGATTATTAGATCCTTGCTGACGGGGTGGTTGCATCAGTCACAGCACGGAGACCTTGGTGCCTTTAGGGCTCCATGCACAGGTTTGGTGGCATCCACTCCAGCGCACGTGTCCCTGGAGGGACTGCCCATGGCGGAGCCACCTCTTGTGCATCCCCAATAGGACGAATTTTAGGGCTCAGGAAGAAGAAAGCAAATATCCATTGGTCTGAGGAAACTCGCTGCTTGCACCAGGCGTGGAAGGCATCACAGGGGAGATGCTCTCTGGGTCTGGTGCCTTCGGGAAAAATGGACTGGTAGCTTTGAGGAGTGGGTTTCACTCCCCAACTCTACGTGAATGCAGTGGGTGAACTGAACTGATGGGTTTTAGTTATGAGCAGAAAAGCTCCCCAAAAATCGTGCTGAGCATCAGCACTCATTCTTGCAGGCAGCGAAGGATGCAGGGCCAGCGGACAAACATGCCCCGCTGTTAATTAATTAATTGGGTCGGATTGGTTCGAGCTCAAGGGCTGGCTTGGCGGTGGTCTTCGGGATGCATCTGCAGATACAGGGAGCTCTGTATTTACAGCCCAGCGTGACACCTCGTAAAGGATGGAAATACGGATGTAGCGGAGCAGTGCACACGCACACAGGCGCGTTGCATAAAGCAGTGCTAAAACACGTACGTGTGCGCGGAGCATCCTGCTTGCCGCTCTGGGAGCTGCTTCTAAATACGTTTTATGTCTCTTTCTATTATTGGCAGTGATATGTGTGTGCATATTTTAAAGTCTTGTTATTCTGCTATGTTTTTTAATTTTTTTTCTTCAAGTAGGGCAGTATATTTGATTTCTCTTTAAATTAAATGAATTTATTTGCCTGCCTCCCCTTAATGGCATCAGTTTTGATATACCCTTTGTTCACGCCCTTACAGGCTTCAGTCTAAGGGCTCTTTGTATTAACTTTTTTTCCCCCCCCTTTTTTTTTCTTTTTTTTTAAGTTACATTACAAAGAGGTTTTAAGATTTCCCAACAGGCTTTTATTTAGCCGGGCCTTTTGATCTCAAACCTGCTGGGGCCTAGTGAAATCCTTACCAATTCTCCAGTAACTCCTCACTATTGGAATTTGAAAAGACCCACCTGAAGGATTTAGCTCGCTCTATGGCCCCGGCCCTCCTTCGGCGGCCGCTATTCACGGGGCGGCGCGGGGGTCAGGGCGCCCTTTGTGAGCCCCCGCGCAGCCCAAGGTGCCCTTTGCATAAGTTGTGCTGCCGAGGAAATAAAAAAGCAGGAGGACACAGACCTATATACCTTATTTCCTGCTATCTTTACTTAAAGGAGGAGCGCAGGGGGTCTGCTTAACATCCTTTGCTACCTAAATACCTTTTGGACATGGGAACTCAATAAAGGGACTTTCATTGCATCCATTACCCTACTGCGGTGCATAGCAAATTAGATTTAAAAGGGTACTTTTTCTCTCTCTCTTTTTTTTTTCCCCTTACAGCTATTTCTATCTTTTTCTTTAAAATTTCAATTTAGCGTCTGGTGACAGAATATCCTGTAATGTACATTAGAACTATATAACACCAATTATGCTAACTGTGAACATTATTTCAAAAGAATTAGTTATATTAAGTTATAGACAAACCATAGGGAAAAAAAAAAAAGGTCAGGTTAGGGAAAAAAAAAAGGAGCTATGTGATAATGTTTTAAAGCAGCAAGATGAAGCGAATGCTCTTTTTATTTTTTAATCCTTTCATTTTGCATAACCCACACGGAAATATCGCTTCTCACTTGATCTCCTGTATTTGGAGAGGGGGGAGTTCCTGGCACCTTGTTAGTTTACAGCTAAAAAACCATGATAGAAAACCTACCACTGGATTCTTGGAATTGTGTGTAATTTCCTCCATTCCCAAGAGAAGAGAAGGCATAAAAAAGACTTCACAAAAAGTCTTTGGTCAGATACTGTGTTTAGGAAAAAAATTACTGGCAGACCAAACTTGAAAGAATATAATAACTAAGCACATTTTGGTCACATTTTTAGTCCCTTGTTTTCTATTTAATGACTGTAACACACATGATGTGTCTTTGTCTAGTATTTTTGCTAGTTTTCTTAGATCTTGCTCGGTCAAATTTCAATTTGTTGTTCAAATAAATCCACTCGAAGAATGAGAGGTGATCTAAAGGTGATCTTTTATTTTTGTCATGACTCTTCTTGTTTATTTTATTTCGTTTTGGTTTTGTGCTTGAGGGAAGTTTTTCAAAGTATTAACTATTTGGGCCATATATTTTTGTGTATTTGATATGGATATGCATTTCTTTGGATAGGTTTCATGGAGGGGAATAAAAAAATCCATTTTTTTTTTGCCCTATAGAACCTGTTTCAGAGTCTTTTGGGGGTTTGTAAACCCATCACAGCATAATGAAGGTCTGGTCCTGGTGCTCCATATGAACACCTATAAGTTAGACCCTGCCGTACACCCGCCTGGAACTGTGATTTGTAGCAGCCTCATAGACAGTATAAATTTTGCTTCTTGCATAGGTTTAGGTTCCCAAAACATAAGTCAAGACTCTCTTGATTTGCACGTAGAGCTCCAAGTGGAGCTAGAGTAGAAACCCTCACTTTTTCTTTAGTACAAATTGAAAGCAGATGTGTGCAATGCCATTGTTTTGGAGGAACGGATGGTATTATTTTCTCAGTCTCTGCTGAGACTCAATCAAAGCTCCAGATGGGCTAGGCCAGCCCTGTTTTCTAGATCTTCTGAAACAGAGTTTTCCCATCAGTATATTGGTGGATCCAAGCTAGTCTACCAACCTGGCAACTTCTGAGCTGGGGCTTCAAATGGGACTTCTTTATTTTCGGGGAGGGTAAACCACAATTGCCTGGTTAATGAATCTGTGGAATGGATGCTAGATTTTCATACGAGCCCACCTTTAGGAGACAGTGCAAAGAAAGGGGAATTGGGAGGTGGAGAAGGAATATTAGAGCATCAAAGCTTGACATATGCTTGAACATGTGTCCATGCATGCCAAGGTCTTTACTCAGAACAAAATTTTGGAGATCTTGGCCATATGTGCCCACCTCAGAGAGGTTGGGCTGGGCTTTCCAGGCGTCTCTTTCCATTGTGCTGTCCCCACTGTGACATTTCTCAGAGCTTTGCAGAAGACCTTCTTTCCCATGTGCATGGTGGTACCTGGCTTTGGTTGAGGAGTTAGCACTCAACGCTGGCCTGGAGGCTGGAGAGACTGCAAGGAACCCGAAACATTTCAAGTTTTCTTCTACCGACTCCCCTGATGACCTCTGGTAAGCAACTTAACCTGTTGTCCTCAGGATGCCCAGTAAAATGGGAGACCTTAATACTTATCTGCTGGGATAACAGTGCTTAATACTCACCTAATTGGATGACAATACTTACCTACATACCTCACAGGGGTGTTGTGAGGATTAATTAGTTAATGTTTGTAAAGTGCTTTGGAGATGGAAAGCGGTATATAGTACTGCTAAGCGCTATTACTGCCTGCCAGCGCTGCGACCTTAACAGGGCTAAAGAGGGAATAAGAGTTTTTATATGTTTTTAAACAAGCCAATTGTTAAGGAATCCAGACGCTGGAATTATTTTTAGGGAGAAATTTCTAAGAAAGTTGGGAAACAGAAGGGTATAATTACATGACCTGAAACTATTCTTGTTTCTCTTACTTGACCTGCAAAACTTTATGTTAGTTAGGTGCCATTTGATGAGTTGTAAAAACTGCTTCTCAAAGTTTAAGATATATCAGTGTTTACTCTTGCTGATGAAACACTATTTTTGAAATAAATATCTGTGTTACAATTTGGACAAACAAATACTTTAAATAAGGCACCGGAAGTATTTCTTTCTGTGTTCTTTCTTTCTGCATTTCCTTTTCTAAGAAGACAGCTTTTTTATCGGCAGAATTCTGCTCTTGTTCCCGTTAGGGTAACTGAAAGGTAACACCACTGCAATAAACGGAATTACACCAGATATAAAAGCATTATGTGAGAGCAAAATTACATTTATATGTGGTCTGAAGAACAACTCGACACCTGGATCTGAAGAGAAATCAAACAAACCATTCACTGAAATATATTCAAATGCAACGTTCTTGCTACAATGCACAAAAATTGTCAAGCTCTTTGTTGAGCACTGTTTGTTTCATGGCAGCTCTTGAACAGACCTTGCAAAAGGCCTGGTATAGAATAGACCATATTTTCCCTTTCACAGAAGGAAACTTGCAAGATTTTTTGCCTTTAAATATTTTATTTGGTTCCTAATGTGGACTCTCAGTCCAAGAAAGCAACTTTATAGATTTCAAAGCACCCATTTGTATTTTTTTGCAGGAGTATTTCTTCAGATCTTTTATTCTCCAGTGTTAGAGAGAATTCCCACAAATTCCTGAAATCTGTTAAAATACAGAGCAGAGTGCTTACATTGGTATGTTGTACATTGGCTGTCCCTATTAAAAGGGCTGTGCATTTTCATTCTGGAGATGCAAGAGAAATTTGATATACTGCTGGGCTAAGCACCAGGATTTGGTTGGCTCTTGGACCAATACATATATTTCTACATCAGGCAAACGTAAGAATGGATAACATTTAAAACAAAACCTATCCCCAAAGCCTTTCCTATGGATATTATATTATTTGAAAATGTAATGGAGAACAGTCCTGGTAGTCAAGGGTGAATTGAGGAAAATGGCGTCAAAGAGACAGTCAGAAGGAGAACCTGCCTCAAACTCGCTGTCCATTGCCAAGCTGCCACATTAGCCAAAGAGACCTTGGGGAAGCTGGTGGCCAGGCCACCAGGTACTGGACAGAAAATGGTCACCGTTAACTGGTATTTGGTCTTTTACCTCCTGTAGCGGCTGCTTAGGCTGCTGTTGAATCCAGCTTTGGACCAGGGAGGAGGTGAAGTATGACTGAAGCCATCACCACCAAGCTTTATCAGTTAGTGATTAGTGGATATGCATATTAATATAATAACTCTTTAGTGTTTACAGTTGGCTCTTTGTGAGGAGGAGCTGATGGGACATGGTGACTTGGTGTTTGGAGAGAAGTAACCATACCCAGGCAGCTGAATTTGCACTTAAAAGCTTGTTGATTTGATTGAAATATAGTCCTTTGCTAAACCCTTGGTGCCCAATGTTGGCATTTCCCTGGACAGAAACTATTTCCAAAACGTAGAAGAAGCACCATAGCTCAAAGAGTGAAGCCTTCTCCTGCCTTAAACAGATCAGCTCCACCTGGTACTACACACTTCGCACTGGAGTTCACTGGTTTGGGACACTTCTTGGAAAAGAGAAGCTCATGTAGGAACACACAGTACAAATGCAGACTATTTGGGATGTGGAGATGTGGGAGACCAAAAAGTTGTCTTAAATGCAGCCCTTGCCTGAAAGCAGCCCTGGAGCTGAGCATGATGATCCCCTCCAGGATGTGCTGATGGCATCAGGGAGCCCTGAGCAGGACAGGGATGTTTTCCCCTGCTTTAGCCTTAGCCTCCCTCCTCTGCATCCCAAAACGTGTGCACATCACTCAGTGCTGTGGGCTTTGGCGGGCCCCATAGGAAGAATCAAAGCAACGTTTCCTCTTTAGGTCCTCAAGACACAGAGCTTTCTGCTGGTTAATCATTACTTAGCGTTTTCCCTTCCTTACAAAACCACTAAGGTTAAACATTAAGCGCCCACAGTGAAGGACACCTGTATTTGCTGGTCCCATTATGCAGCCAAGCTGAAAAGGCTCTTTACAGCTGCCCAAATTACCATAATTAAATCCACATCAATTAAAAAGCCTCAATCATCCCTCTCCCCTTCACATGCAGATACTCACATTTGTCTAAAGGTGCTAAGCCACAAAGGAACTTTTTTATTATTATTATTTTTTAGCAGTTGAGGACCTCGCTGAAAGGAAGAGTAATAGGGTTGTGTATTGTCCCGGGCTTCACCTTAACAGCACTGGAAGTGATTAGCTGCTCTGCCCACAGAGGTATGGCCACATTTTGCATGACAATCCTGCCCCTACCAGCCCCATGCGTTAGACATGTGCATTTTACAACGTGCTGGGGCTTCTATTGCTCCTTTATGCCCCATTAATGGGGGGCAAACAAAGCCAGGAATGATTTGGCCAATTTCCCCCAACTCTACTTTCTTCCTCCGCTTTTTATTTATTTATTTATTTATTTTTGCTGTTGTTTTGCCTTTTCTGTTTGGCGACGTTGTACTCGGGGAAGCCCCGGTGACCCACGGCCAGCAGCAGCAGCACGGTGCTGCCGGGGAGGATTCCTCCAGATGAAAACTGACACGGGGTTCAGGGGTTAATTTCTGGAACAGACGCATTTGCATACAAATGAAAAATGATGGAATTTCTGTTCTCCTAAATTTTCAATGTCATCAGCATCAAACAGCAGTCAGTGCTCCCTTGCTGTTTGAAGAATATTCATTACTTCAGAAGAAGGGGCACCTTGTTTGGTATTAATCTCCTCTTCAGGTCAATGACTTAATTTGCTAAACTCCATCTGAAGTGCCACTCACTTTCTGATTTCAGTGCTATTCTTTGTTATTTTTCATAACATGTTCATAATACTTTTTTCTTTCTTTTTCTTTTTTACTATTTGTAAGGGGATATGGTTCCTCAGCAAATGAACAGGGGGCAAGGACTGCTGTTATTAGCTATTTTTTGTTTATTCATCTTCTTCTGATTCTTGGGCCACTCAGCACCCAATTCTATATTTTCTAGTGAAATTTGGTGCCTGTATATCTTAAATTTAATGATTTTTTTTTTTGTTAACAAAAAGGAAAAATAGTAGCCTTGAGTGCGAAAACAAACATTTTTCTTTCAAAACTGACCTGGCTCCTTATGCAACAAGGTTACGGGGTGTCACACTTCTAATGAAAGATAACAAGTGGCAGAGTAATCTCCCAAAGAAAATCATAATATTCTGGTGATTCCTGACTCTGGAAATCCTCATCTAAAAATGCAAGGACTGAAAATGCCCTTGGGAAACTTTGGCACTTATGCTCCTATTGTGCTCTGAAAGGGGCTGGAGGAAGGATCCCATTTCCCTGGTTCTGTCCTTCATGGTTATCATTTTTCTCCCTGAATACAATTTTTTTGGAGCATCTTCAGACTTTTGGAGCCACCAGCAGTGCTGGGTAATTGGCCGGCAATTGGCACTGTGTGGTCACGCTCTCTGCATGGGACCTGCTGCCGTTGTGGACGAGTCTCCGCATTTCATGTTTCCACCTCAATACAACCCTTTATTTTTATATCTCTTTGGCTTCCTGCAGCTTTCTAGCCAGCTCTTTTCCTATTTTTCAAGATTTTGTTATGTTTCTCTGTGAACTATGAATTGAACCAGAGGCTTTTTAGCACTATTTCTTACAGTAACAAAACAATTGTCCCTTCTATTTTACTTCTATCACCCCAGATGGCAATTCTCTTTCCCATCTCTATCCAACTTGTTGGCTGGTGAGAGCTTGGTAGGGAGGAAGGGCTCAAAGCAGAGCCCACTCTTGTCAATGCAAGAGGACATCATGTGCTGTGGTCCCACCTGGCCTGCTCATAGGAAAAAAGTTCTTCAGTAATGACCAATTGCAAAAGAAAACTCAGCTTTTGGTATTTTAGGGCTTTTTTAATATATAGCTGTAGAATGGTAACATTTGTCACTAATAACAACTAAATTTGCCTTTTGTGGGTTACCAAAGACCAAAGAGGTGATCAAAGCTTGGTCCCACGTGTCTTCATCATACCTGTTAGCAACTAAGCAGCCCTTGGGTTGTGTCTTGAGTCATGTGGGGTGATGTTCAAGGTCCTTTGCAACAAACTGCTCGTGTATTTTATATACAAAACAGTCTGTGTGTGTCTCATGCCTGCTCCTCACGTAGCCTCTCCTGAAACGGTGAGTGGCTGAGGCAGGGTCAATGTCTATATTTATATGGCATCTTGCTCAGTGGGGCCTGGGGCACCAGAAAGTAAAAATAAACAGCGGATGATGGCTGGCTTTGCCCCGTGGGGAGCTCTGTTCCTACCTGCAGCATTAAGTTAAGAGTCTATAAGGGCCTTGATCCTCAGACCCAGCCAAGCTGGATTTAGTGAAGGACACAGTAAGGTGGGGTGATGGGGGCTTTGTGTCATTTTTAGATCCCCTTATCCTGGGGCCGGCCAAGCCTGGAGCTAGAGCTGGGGTGATGTGGCCCTCCCTATCCCCAGGTTGGGATGGCTTAAGGCTCCCTCCGTTGGCCTTGCGCCATCCAGGGATTCGCTTAACCTCGGGCAATTCTTGGGTAACGGGATAAGCCAGCTTTGAGAGCAGCTGCTTTGGGAGCCCCGATCCGTCTCCTTATCCAAAGAGGAGGTTTGCAGCATAGGGGACTTTCTCTGCACAGGCATAGACATAACTTCTGCACTGAAATAAATGCCTATGTGGCAAAAAACATCAAAAAGAGGCTTGTCTCCGATGCGAGTTATTGGGAATCTCCAGCTAAGAGAGTAAAAATCTGCATCTTTCCAAAGCTTGGGTCCGAAGAGTCACAACCAGCCCCCTCTCATGTAATAAACTTGCAGAATACATGGGAGGACAGATCCTATCTTCTTCTTTTCCATGGGAAAACAAAGACGAAGTTGTGCCCCCACCGTGTTTTGTGCTTCTGAGCAGGTCCTTAGTCACATCTGTCTATCTTGTCCTATGAATATTGATATTAAAGTCAGAAAAAAAGAGACTTGTCATCGTAAGTGCCTCCAGATCTGGCACTTGTGCTTGTGAGCAAGCGGTTCAGCCTCTTAGCTGCTGCAGATCATTTTGATTTTGTTGAAATAATATCTCAGTGCCAGGTGAGAATCTGGCCGCAGAACGGGAGGAGTTGGCGATTGCCGTCATTGCATTAGTTTGGCCACAAAAAAATGCGTAGCTCTAGAAATGTGCGTATGAATATGCTAACATTTATTTTGCTGAAAGGATGTGTCAGGATGTGCCATGTGGCTGAGTTAGTGTTGCTTTAAGAATCTCGATTTTTGCCTTTTCAGACTTTTTGAGTTTTTAAACTCGTAAACACACAACTTTGCTTGCATAAGCTGCTACAATTTACGCACGCAGTTGATTTTTTATCTCTGCGTTTTGCATCACCTTAATACTGTAAGAGCAAAAGCACTCATCTGTTTATGATAAGTTTATCAGAAATACTCCAAAGTTTTCCATAACTAAGATATTATATTGTTACAGCAGCTTGCTACGGGGTAATTTCAAGGCAACAAACAGAATATTTCAAAGCCCAGATGTCCTGTTTAGACAAGGGGGTTTATATCGATTAGAATCTGCTTTCACCTAACATCGTGTGGTAAATATCACAAAGACGTAATTAGAAAATTTGGTACAATATTTAGTCCTGGTCCCTGTGTGCCAGAATTGTTCGACTACTGAGAAACTGGAGCTTGTTTGCATCCCAGTGTGTTGTGAAATGCAAACTTCAAAGAAAATATTATATCTCCCAACTCCAGCTCGCGAGAGTCTTGGAAGTATAATACAGAAAGGCTTAGCAATCCCTGCTGAGGAAAGGGCAATTTGACACTGAAACTGCTGTTAAACCACTGCTGAAACACTGGCGGGCAAAGAGGGCTTATTAGAGGAGTGCAGCTCAAGGCGCTGGAGCCAGAGAGGGAAATCGCATACCCAGGTCACTGGGAAAATGTGCAAGTTGGACCAATGTGTGTTTTCTGTGTGTATTTTTTCTTTTTTTTTTCTTTTTTCCCTTAACAGCATCTCTCTATTTGCTTCCATAGGTTTTTCATAAGATTATGTCCCGCACAGTATTCAAATAAAATATTTAGATTTGCAAAACTTCTGGAAGCCAGATTTTTTTTTTTAAGGCAGAACCCTTCTTTTTCCCCCCCCACCCTTTCCGTCAGATTGTCAGTGCCTGAATTTCATCACAATCTGTTCGGCTGTTTGTTGCAGGCAGGCGTAAAACGTGGTGCGTAAGTGTGTGTTTGTACTTCTTATACATATTGAAAGCGGGCTGCCTAATCCCCTTGATGAGGAAAGCTCTGTAAATTATATACATCTGCAGGCGCTGCACGGGGGAGCGCAGGAGCCGCGCGTCCGGGATCCACGGGAGAGTTTTCCCATGCAATGTGAGGAGCGGTCCGACCTCCTTGTGGTGTCATTTAGGCACTTTTTTTTTTTTTCATTTAGTTGCTTTTTTTTGCAATGACCCTGGTGCTCTGCCGTAAAAAACACAAAACTTTGCCTAGGAGGCCATTCCACACGCACGATTCCTGGCAAGAGAGGGGAATATTTGCTGATGACAGCTCTGAATATATTTTGTTTAATTGTCACTTGTGTCTCCGTCCCATCCTCTACACGGTGCTAAAAATAGTAGCTGGGGTTGACGGTTTCAGCACCATTTAATGTATGTATATTATTGCATACAGAACCCACATATAAAAAACAACCGAAAAAAAAAAAAAAGGGGGGGAAAAAGCAGCAAGGATGAGACCTAAAAGAGGAAGTTCCCAATGAGGAGGGCTCTGCGGGGAGATGCTGCAGTGCATCCTTGCAAACCCTTGCAGGGAGAGCTGCAGGGACCCCACCACCCTCCCCACGCAGAATATACCTGGTGTAATATTTGGCGTTTCTGTCGTTAACTTCTCTGTGAAGCAACTATAAATCAACCATAAAAAAAAAAAAAGGGAGAGACAAACTCCTGAACTTGGCACACCAGAGTCCAGGAGCGGATTTTGAGCTTTTGGAAGTAATGGCTTGTGATTACCCCAGACAGGCATGACACGATGTGCAAACCTACACTCTGCGCTGCGCTGGGGACAGCATAGCAAGTGTCACCGCTTTGTCACGGCCCGGAGTGCGAGCCGAGTGGATCTTTCTGGCTCTTGTAAATGAAAGAAATGGCTCTCAGTCCTGAAACATCTTCCGACTGGTGCCTTTCGATGCTTCTTAATGTTTTACCGAGGATGCGTTGCGCTGCAGTTCCTCCAGACGTGGCATTTAGGCGATGCACCAGCCGAGGAAATTCTGCTTGCAGAATCCTGTGAGCAAAACACTTCTGAGAATGTATGTATACAATTGTTTAAAAAAACACAGGGTTACTGACACAGATGCCAATTTGGTAGGGCATATGGAACATTTACACTTGCCTTTTTCATTCTTTCTTGATACAGCTGGTACTGATTTAGTATGTGAAATTTTACTAGCAGGAGTGCTAATCAAGACAGAGATTTCTGTGAGGATTTAGTCATTTATGTGGAGAAAAAACTATGGCTATCATTAAAAAAGTACAAGATCATCTATGAGAGGAACATTATCATTAGCAACCTAATTTTTAAAGGAAACAGGGAGGGGGAAAAAAAGCCCCATATCCCTCTGTCGGCAGCAGCAGGAATCTCCTCCCTGAAATGTTCAGAGTGATGCCACCTCACTCCAAGCTTGGGAGAAGAAAATTTTACCTACGTAGAGAACTTGATGATTATCGCTTCTCCAAGTACGTTTTTTTCCCTCTAGTGCGATGGCTGCTCCGTAGCTCAACTGGATGAAGCCAGGAGTGGGCTTGAATCCAACAAGCCCATCCAGCTCCTGGATCCGCTCTCGCATCGGAGATGCCAGTCAAGCCCAGCGCAGCGGTGTTCAGCCATCCCAGCCTTTGAGAAAGGTCCAAGCATATCCCACATCTGAACACCCAGAGTCCATGAAAGTTTCCCGCTTTTTCAGGAACTGCAGTGTGAAGCTGGAACTCCAACGTTCAGATCTGAAATATCAATCCAGCCCTGAGCTAGTTTCTGCGAGGGGCCAAGAAACACTATATTCCATTAAGAAGGTAACGAGTGGCTATTACTTATCCAAAGAGGTGATTTTGCATTACACCCAGCATAAAAAATTACGCACGGGTTTAACTACCATTTCCTGCCAAGATTATTTCAGTGCAAACAGCAACAGCATCGCTGCTGTGTGTTAAATATGTTGTACAGGTGGCTCGGTGATAGGGGAGACCTGGGCAATAAAAGCAGACATCTGCGGCCCGAGGTGACGAGCAGCGCGGCGTCCCCGGCGGAAGGCGACCAGCTGCCAGCGCTTCCCGTGCTGGATGCAGCTCCCGAGCAGCCTGCCCTTTTCCTGCCTCTTTCCCACCTGGACCATGGCAAGGATGCGACGTGGTGGGGAAGCCGAGATGCTATGTTGGGTGGCAGGTTGCACTCTGAAACGCCCTTAAACAGGCCCAGGTAATAGACAGATACCTGCAATTAGCCCCATCTTCTCATGCATTAATGCTATTTGGAGCTACAGAATATCTTTGCAAGCTGGTCTCCTTTGCATTATAACCACTGTTTCTTAGAGCAAGGTAACATAGAGAAAAACCTTTGAGAAACCTTTGTTTGCTTAAGGAACATTAGTTCCATCCCCATCCCTTTCCCCTTGCTGGGGCGGAGGGCAGCAAATAATTCAAAAATAATAATCAATAATAATCAAATAGAAATAATAAAATAATCAAACAAAATAATCGGGTAGTGGGGTCATGGGGGGTCTCCTCTGACACTTGCAGGGAACTGTGTGTAGAGTTGTTACTTTGCATGTTTTATGGTATCTCTCAGGGTGCAGACTTTCCAAGAAATCTGGGTAAGTTAGGCACTAAAATCCTTTTTGACTTCCAAACCCCCCACATTTCAGCAGCTGTAACTTATTTTCGTGATTACGAGTTTTTTGCAGTATCACATGCAACTTTAATCACTAATAGGAAAGCTGGAGACTTATCGCAGGGAAAGGAAGAGCTAAATGGCTCCTGGATATGACAATGACACTTTTCACTTAAAAGGCTTTTTTCCCCAAATACATATACCACTAAATGCAGTCATCTCCAGGGGGCAGGGAAGTAGCCATCAAGCTAATTAGCTCAAAGCAAGCTAAACCATAGGGGAAAAGGAGAACAGATATTTGTGTTTGCTTGCACATCACTGCTTGGACTAAAATTGCTTGCGCTCTAAAAGCGATACCACAAATTTACCTGCTTTGTGGACCAAAAATAGCAGGTCTGGGTCTTTAGGAGCTCCCTTCTCCAGCAACCCTGGGCATTTGACCCATGTTATTGCAACTGTCCAGACGTTTTGCTAATGTAGCAGGCAGAAAGAGTTTGCTCTAGGTCCAGAGCAGATTTTGTGGGATATATCTGGAGCCTTCCCAGAAAGGAATGAAAATGAATTGTGGTGGATTTTTTATTATTAATATTGATTAAGATAGTTACATCAGCAAAAGAAAAAAAAAACAAAAAAGCACGATGTAGCAATCTGAAGTCTTCGACAGTTTGTGATGTTTAAACATCTTAAACACTGTTGAGCGTTTTCGCTGCCTTTCTCGCTATGGCACTGCGGTTTTATTTAAGCAATCCCGAAAATCACGGCCAGCTGCACCATCTGCCAGAGCCGAGGCAGGATGGGTGCCTCCAGCATGGCAGCGCTCAGATGTCATTTAAAAGGGAAATGCTTTCTGCGCCGGAGAAGGGACAGAGACAAAGAGCCAGGGCAGCAGCAGGCTGTGCTAAGTGGAAAGAAGAATTGATACCTTTTCCACGGCCTGACCTGAACATCTGAGTTCTTTCCCTTGGGGTTTCTCACCCCTCAAATGCTTTTTTATTTTTTTCCCCCTTTTTCTTTCTTTTTCTCGGCCCTTGCAGCTCCGAGCAGGCTGTGAAACATAAAGAGGGGCCTGATGCCGAACAGGTGGCTCATCCAGGTCACTGAGCGAGACAGTGGCTGCGAAAAGGAGGCGCTGGAGTCAGCGTGAAAAATATCCTTTATTGGACAGGACGTCTAGTCCTCCCTTTCTTTGCAAAAGGGGCGACTGCGCATGCAAACAGTGCACAGGACACTGCTGCTAACTCTGGCCTTTTGGTGAGGTCTGGATATGGGCAGCACAACAGTGACAAATCAGGGAGCTGATATCCAGCAGTTTTACCCCAAATCACCCGTTCTTTCGAGCGCAGCAGCTGCTGTGACTGAGCATCACCTGGACCACTTTGCTTGAGGAAATACTTTAGGAGCGGAAGTTAAGAGCTCTGGATCCATTTCCCAACTTTGTTAAAGCCAGAAAAAAACCCACATCAGCTCCAAGGAGGAAACCACTTTTCAAAATTCCCCAAGTTTTTGGCTCCTGCAGAAATTTCCAACTCTGCAGGAGTGAAAAGCCATATCCCTCCATGCAGGGAAGCATCAGCCCGGCAGGATAAGGTGGGTTCATTATTCCCATTGGCACGGGACCCTCACGGCCACTTTTGTTGAACATCCCCCGTCCATTAGCAGCGGCCGCGCGGGAGGCGAGTGCCAGCGTCCCCATTATGCGCCGGCCGCCCGCGCGCGAGCGGCACCTCCTGCTCCAGGACTTTCAAAGTGAATTTGAAATCAAAGGAGACAACGTTGTGTTACGAGGTGGGACATTCATAAGCAGAACTTTAGCTTTGTCTACTTTGATTTCGGATTCACTTTGAATGTTGCTCTGACAGGAGGTGCCGGCATCACAAGCCTCTCGGTAGCAGCATCTCCATTAACTTTTCAAGTGACCGTTACTGCTTAGCTGGAGAGACAACAAGATTGCAGTGGGTGTCAATGGGAATAACCTTTACGATACTTCCAAAGCTTCAAATCTGTCCTCAGGCTCCAAAAACTCCAAGCAATACTTAGAAGGAGAGCCTGCCTGCGGAGTGAAGAGCACGGCATGACGGATGAAACAATAAAAATGACACCGCGGGTGTAACCACAAGCAGGACCCTGACATCTGAGAGGTGATGGATGCCAGGGCTATGGCCTGCAGACCCTGGCTGTGAGGACCTCACGAGGACCTTGACGTGTCAGGGTGGTCATCTGTGGCTAGTACATCCCATGTGGCAGACATGGGTGAAGGATACAAGGAGCCTCCATCAAGGGCTGGAGGAAGCCCTTCATGGTGGGGTGGAGTGGGAAGGAAAGGAGCCCATTTTGGGCAGCACTGGGAAAAAACATCTTCCCTTGAATCACTTGCTTCCCCCTTGACCATATCTGAAGAGGGCATCTTCAGTGGCGATGGCAGTGCTGTTATGGACAGAAGGGCCTGGCATCAAGCAGCCGGCAATGTGCGCCTTAGTTTTTAAAAGAAAGATATGTCTTGACAGCTTGCCAACTACCACATCTGCCTCTCTTTGCACCTCCGAGGGCGAAGCTCAGCAACAAGGTGCTGAAGACAACTGAACCTATCAATTAACTGTGTGAGGGCTGCTCTCGCGTTCCCTGCCAAACGGCTGTAGGTGATTTTTTATCCCTCCCTTTCCAAGGAGCCTTCTTGATCTGCAGCACCTGTGAGAAGGAGGTACTACGTGCTGGCACCAACCTAGGTGGGCTGCAAGGAGGGAGGGACAGTGTGTTGGTTGTGGTTAGGGGTTATTTCTTCTATTGCTTTTTCTTGTTACTGCTTTTTCTTCCTTTGTGGTGAGCATCTATTGGGTACTGCACAGGAGGCCATGCAAGTCAAGATGTCCTCCGAGTCACCCATCACTTTGGATACGGGAGGCAAGAACCGGACAAGTCCATCTTGTTTTATCTGGGTAGGTCTAAGGAACCAGGGTTGCGTCTCTAGTGCTCTAATTTTAATTGCTGGTTGCAATAGTATGAAATCATAACTTGATGGTCTGCAGGTTTCTCAGCAGGAATGTTTTGCCCGTGACATGGAATCTATATTTTGCATGCAGCACATCAGCGTTGTGTGAATTTTATGAACAACTTCTATTATCTTTGAAACCACAGAAACAACAAACAGTTATAATTATAGTCTGAAGATGCTCTAGTGTTTCAAATATGCCTACAGTAGTAGTACTGCAATGAAAACGCTCTGTTTGCCTGCAGCTTTTGCTGTGTTCACTGACATCACAATTATGCTGTATTTGAGCTAAAACTTCTGTCCTTAAACAGAAACAGCTTGTGTGAAGCCTCTCAGGATTTTCCTTCCCATTTCTTTTGATTGTTCCTTGACTAAAATTGGTTGAAATAGTGAATATGGTAGGCTAGTGCATTTTTACAGGATTTGCATCTGGGTTTGCTACTGATAAGTTGTAGGTATTTCAGACTGTTGTGCTTGAAAAATGAATGAATGTTATTTAAAACCTCTGAATGGGCATCTGCTACTTGTCAAGTTGTGCTCTTCTGATCCTCAAATTTCTGGAAATCTTGTGATTTGCAGTAATGGAATTACTGAAAAAATAAGTTATTAACAAAGATGCAATGTTTATAAATGTGCAAAACAAGCGTCCAGCTTTTCATTTCTGAATAAAACCTTGAGAGCCCTAGATCTGCATGAACTGTTGCCCTCCTGGAGATGCCACCGTGTGACCATCGCCCTCTATCTCTTGCACTGGAGCTGCTGTAGAGCAGGTCGCTCTGGAGCAGTCCAAGCGAGTCCTCAAGCCCATGCTCAGAGATGTTTCCCGTAAACACTAGGAAACACAATAACATTTCCCTGCAAAAACAAAACAAACAAACAAAAACATAGTGAAACCCACAGAGAAACCAGTTGAAGATTAAGGCAAGAATTTCCCAACAAATATCTAATTATTGTATTAAAAATATTTCTTTCATGTAAGACTTAGCTTAACTAACTCTGTAAATTGAATGTGGCATCTTTCTAACGCTTCTCTGAGCCTCTGTGATTGTTTTCATTATTGTTATGATTGTAACTGTTACTAGAATGAAATTATTTACTCATAGAGCTAAATGATTATTTTCATTGCTATTCAGCTGCTGACTGCATTAGACCAGCACATCGCATCCACAAAACACCCACTGTCTCCAAAGTTGCACATTTTGCCATCATTGGGAATGGCTAGGCACAGTTTCCCGCTGTTCCCCGGGTTCAGGATGCATCAGGGGCATACCAAGGAAAGTGGAAAATTGCAGTTAAGAGGTCTTCTGCAGCCCCGCTCCGAGCTGCTGCGGTGGCTCGCAGGATGGAGCTGCTCCGAGCTGTTGCTCTGGTGGGCACTCAACCGTTGTCTGCCGGTTGTGCATGCCTGCAGGCTGTCCTCGCTTCCGCAGCCTGTTTTCCACATGAGGACACCTGATCCTCCTAAAAAAGTATCTGTTCAGGAGCTGTATAATGCGCTAGGCTCTATGCAGGTCCCGTGGCCATTAGTGCTCTAGTAGTCACTTAGTATTTTTAGGGTGTCTTCCCTCTTCGGCTTCCCTTCTCTTTGTATTTGGTAAGCCGGGATGGGGTAGGAACGACCCACAGAGGCCCCTGCACTGGTGTAACCACTGGGTGGTGGCGCGTGGCTGGCCAGTAACACTACAAAAGCTGATGAAGTGGTTAAAGAGCAGAGCGTGTGAGGACTGGTGATTCTGCAGCTCTTTGTCTTTAAGATCTGGACAGATGTGGTCTGGCAGTTAAAGTGCACGTAGGAAAGTGGGGAGGACTAACTCTTGATTCTGAAGTGGTGCCTCATTTGTGCCTCATCTTGGGAGAGTTGCCACCCATCACCACTCTTTTAGGGGGAAGGTAGGGAGAAGGCGAAAGGAACTTTGTTGGAGTAAATGGGCATGGTCCAATTAAAATCCATAGATTTATCCCACCTGAAGTGATAAAGCCTTGCCTACTGGTTAAAGCACTGGTGCTTTGTATGTCCGATGACTGTGGATACTGCTCCTTTCCCCTTAGGAAAGGTCATGCCTGGAAACACGTGGCCACTAAAATAATGTTGGGCTAAGGGGTTTGTTACCGGCAACGAGGACATATAGAGTTGAATCATAGGGCAAATCTATCTTGAAAATGTGGAAAGTGAATGTTACCTTTGACTCTTTGGCAAGGGCAAACTTAAAACCGTCAACCCTCTGTTTAGCAGTACAAAAGCATTAACATCTGCACAGCTTCTGTTGTTAAATTTATGAAACGGGTCGAATAAACTGATGTGAAGAATGCAACACGTGCTGGGCTTTGGATATGGGGAACTTCCCGAAGAGATCTGCCTTTCTGAGTGTGTGTGCAGCTTGTGCTAGTTTAGCTGAACTGTTATAGTTGACCTGATTCAACCCCCAATCTGGACGTTCCTCAATCTGTTTCAGAAAACATTTGCCATCCCTTTCTAGAGGTCAGGCAACCTGATATAAGCCAAATTTTCATAATTTAAAAGCCTTCACAGAGAACATTATTAAAAAAAACAATCCATTTAAAGAAAATCATAGCTTAATCTGAGGAACTTTTGCTTAGGCCTGGGTTCCCAAAATCTGTACTGTAATACCGTGTGGTAGACAGAGGTGCTGATTACTCTGTGGGTAATGCAGTTGTTAATGATCAAGTTAATGCTAAAAGCCATTACTGCTCATTGACATAATTCTCGGAGCATTATCCTGGAGAAGTGCACCTTTTGTGTGGCGACAAAATGACAAAATTGAAATGTTAAAAAGTTGAGTGCCTGAATAATAGCCTGTGAAATCATTTAGACAAGATCATTGTTGTTGCCATTGTAAAAAGAACCAGAGAGTGACAGAATGAGCAACAAAAAAAAAAAAAAAAAAAGAGAAGGGGGGAAAGGAGGAGTGTGTGTGTGGGGGGGTGGAAATGCATGCAGCAGAGTGTCTTTCCCGATGGAAGATGTAAGGGGGAAAGGATTTTTGCTCTCTCTCTTCCTGCTCTCCAGTTTGGAGGGTCTTCGCCTAACAGCAGAGCACCCTCCTCTGGCAGCTTGCCCACACCGAGGGTCCGCAGGCAGCTCAGCGGGAAGGGGCTGCATCACCCCTGGATTCGAGCGTGAAACTTCCCCTGGCGAGGTGCTGGCATGGGTTATTTTATTTACTTTTATTTTTTTTCCCTTCTCTTTCTTTGACCGCTTGCCAGGAGAATCTAGGGCAGCGTCCACCGCGTTGCATTAGGGAAGCCGATGCAGGCAGACACGTCCACACGGCGAGGATGCTCGGGACCGCGAATGCTCCGAGCCACGTGCCATCCCTGGGCACCCTGCGGGTGACCCAGGCTTTTGGAGCCGGAGTTGCCGTACGGGGCAATGCAGTAGCCAGGCTATTTAACGCCCGCAGTGGAGGGGAGGCTTCACAGAGCAATATACTGTGCAACAAGCCTGCCTTTAAAACAGTGACCCACAACATTTGGTCCATAAAAACGGTTACATGCTCAGGGACCCCTGGCAGCCATAGCTTTTAATGCAGGGGCTGTGTCCTGGTGTAAAATGAATGACTTCCAACATTACAGCAAATATGTAAAAGCTCTGTGTAAACAAGTGAACACAGAACTACTTCCTAGAAGCAGGGACGATATTGATACATGACCACCCACAGTGACCTGTTTTTAGGCAAAAGGAGTTGCTGCCTCCCCAGCCTCTCTTCATATAGGTGAGCATGTGACTGTGGGAAAAAAAGATATTGAAGGACATTTGTTACATTATGTTTTGGTTTTAAATTTCCTTTGAATGTGTCCTTTTTGGCTCTTTTAAATACATATGGCAAAGGGAACCTTTGATGATGGGATGACTTTGCTTCATCCCCCCACCACCCTCCTGGAACAACATTGAGCCATCCTTGCTTTGAGTTTCTGGGTGTTATGGAACAAGCTGTTGTCTAATGAATTCAGGGGTGCTAGCAGCAATAGGATTCAGTATTGGAATCCCAAAACTTTTTCTGCAGCATGACTGATGCTGCTTTTGGTTTTCATTTGAGGAGTTTCAAGACCAAGAGCTGCCTGCCCTGACCACAGCATGGTTCTCCGGCGTCCACCATCCCTTTCTCTCCAATGATTTAACTTTCCTGGAGGCTTCCTGGAGGGCTTTGATACTCCTCCCCTTAATGTTCCTGTAAGCTCCCATGAAGCCAACCAGTTTATTCCCTGCCTCCAGTAACCATCTTTCTCAGGATATCTTACTACAGGGCCTGCTAGTCTTGGCACCCTCTTCCTGTGACCCCAACCGCTCTTGAATTAAATCTCCTCCATGCCTTGGCTATGAATTGCAGCCTAAAGTCCATAACTAAACTGTGCATGGTGTAGGAATTCAGCAGGGGCCGAGGCCAGCGATTAGGGATGGTAGACCCTGCCACTTTATCTGTCACAACAGAATGGGAATTTTCGGGAAGGGGAATTACTGGCAGGTCTCAGTCTGGAAGGAAGGTAGGATGAGTGCTTCTCTGTTTCTGCAGTGCTCATTGCTGGAATAAAAACAATTGTGTATTTTGCTAAGAAAAGTTTGGACTCTTCAGGCTGGATTAAACTTTTTTTTCACTCCCTTTAGCAGTAGAGATTTTTTTTTTTTGGTGTGATCTTCTATTGAAGGAGAAAAATAGTCTTTTTTTCCTTTTTTTTTCATTTTTCTTTTTCCTTCAGACAGTCAAAGACCGATGAAATATTCCTTAAAACAAAGCTGGTGCTATTATGGTATTATGGAGATCTGTGTCTTCGTAGCTTAAGGTTTTCCAAGAGGATACCCTTTCCTGGAATCCAACCCTTGGCAGCTGGGCATTCTGTCCAGCCTGGGCGCTGGGCCAGTGCCTTGGTGATGGTTTGGATGTACCACACATCTGTGATGTGGGCCACCACGGAGAGAGTGTAGGAGGACATTATATCCAAAGATATGTAACATAAATACATCTGCCCTGATGATGGACCGCCCTTTGTCCAGCTGATATCAGTAGGCCGAGGAGCAGCACAGCTAGGATCCAAACCTGGGCACCTTGAGCAAGCAATACCTTTTTATTATTATTATTCTGGCTCAGAATTGAGAGGCCTCTAGGTGATTTAATTGCAGCTACTTATCTCTCTGGTGAGGGAAGTACTTGTACCCTAGTCTGGGTTTAAAAAGTCAATCGGCAAAGTCCAGGGGTGTAGGCAGAGGTTAAGGGCTTTGTGAGTCTAATCAGGGCTGTCTTTTCCAGCAGCCTCTTTCCGAATGGGGAGGGCTTGTAATAAAGTAGTTAAAATATTACGTGCAGAGAGATGGGTTTCTAAAACATTGTCTGAGCTATGGCAGCTCAAGGTGAGGGAGCGGATGGTGTTTCGAAGGAGACACTGAGAAGGAAATTAAAGCAAGACTGAGAACTGTTGCACAGCTGTGCAGATGGTGAGAGGAAAGGTGGAAATGAGATCTATACTGGAAAGCAAGTAGAAGAAAACATTAAATATTTTGAATATACATACTGTGTGCATTCCAGAATTTCTCCTGTGGATGTTTATGTGTGTGGCTTGTCCACCTCCAAAGCTGCAAGCCCTGAGTAAGATATTAAACCCAGTATTTTTTCACTCATGTTTGCAGCTTCCTAAAATGAGTTTAGGTTGAAAGGGCATCCTACCTGTACATACTGTATTACCTAATTAGTGGCCTGTCTTCATTGCTGCTAAAAGGCTTCAAAAAGAAGAATTTACTAAAATAAAATAAATAAGAACCATGAGCTGCACAAAATCTCTCAAGGAGATGAAACCCAGTCAAGGAGAAGGAATGCTTCCCCTTCATCTGACATACTAATTTTCTTTCTTTTTTTTTTTTTTTTTTTTTTTGCATGTGTATCAGCTTTAACCAAGGAAAAGTCCCTTCTGGGTGGAAGACCTGAGTCCCATGTGTCACCCCAAGAGAAATTTAGCCTGAACCCAAGGTTTTGTAGAAAAAACGCTGATACAGCTGCGGCACGGAGCAGCTTTATGGATGGGGTGTTGAGCAGCGTTGTGAGCAGCCGTCACATCGGAATTACAGTGCGAACCAGGCATGTGCACAGGTCACTGCTTTTTATGAACACATGTTCCCAGATCTTATGACAAATAGGAAAGTAGCCCATTTTGACCTTTGAAGCCTGTTGCAAAGTCATTGCTGAGCTATTATTTGAGTAGCTTGAGGTAGAATAATGTTCAACTCAGCTTCCTGGAGCTGCATTTGAAATGCAATTAATTGACTGCTGTTAGTTGTCAATTAACATTTATTATCAATTAGTTCATCAAATTGATTAGTTGGCAGGACCTTAAAGCCTAAATGCACTCCTTTCCATTATAAATATGTCTATAAGAGTAAAAGCTACTCACTAATTGATGTCAAACTGAAATTGCTTATGTTGGTCAAGAGACAGAGCACATTGTTTTTTGAATCCATATTAAATTAATTTTGCAGCAAATACAGTGTTTCAAAATAATGCAATACTGATGTATCTTTGGTGCATATGAACTTGTGTGCGTCTTTTAATAGCTTGGAGACACGCAGGTATAATGTGGGAATGGTAGGCAGCCCTTTCCCTTATTGGAAAAGCAACGCTGTTTTGGGCAACCAGACTAATTTTTCATTAGTCTAACTTCTAAAATGGCTTGTGGCTATATTCATGGCATGAAAGAAGTACGGTTTTAGCAGATTTATCGCAAAACTGTTTGTGTTTTGCCTCATTCCCCATTACCATGGCCCCTTCAGGCCTGCCCGGAGTTCAGAAAACTGCTCTTGGACTGCAGGCTCTAATTGGATTTATTCAGGACCGCGTCTTTGTGGCCAAAAGAGAGCACTAAAAGGCATCCTTACGTATTTCTCCAAAGGGAGATCAGTGGGAATGTTGTTTCTAGTACCTTGCTCTTGCAGGCCAGTAAACTGATCAAATGTTTATGCGAGAGACTCATTAGAGAGATGAGAATAGAGATATCTGGGTTAGTTTTACAAGAACCACTGTTGTTTGAAATGGAAGTTTTTAAATGAAATAGTTATCATGACTTCAGCCCTTTGCTCTTCCCGCTAGGGCCAAGGAGCAGATAAAATCACGGCAGAGCATTCCTTTAACTTCTTGCACGCACAGAATACCTGAGAGGGGTTATGCATTTTCTTTGCCTTTGTGTGATGAGATTATTCCTGCATCCCCCAAAACTGTGACCTAAATATGGCTGAAAGACACAACATGTGACCTGCTTAGTGCTGCCTGTCATGGCCCGGAGCCACAGCAGGAACTCTATTAGTGGGAACAGCACAGATGCTACCAGATGGCCAACATATTGTCCAGAGATGACCCATGTATAATTGCAGAAAGTTCAATACATTCAGGTTTTGAATTTAATTGCATTGACCACCTTAGCTACTGCTGCAACACAATTTAATTTATTTAAGGTGGAAGCTTGCTTTGAAAAGGAAGGCAACCTTTATGCTTTTAATATCGCATTTGTATTTCACAGACTGTAAGAATGCGAGTGCTCTGTGTGTTAGCAGATGTTTACAGGGGTCAGGCTACCTGAACGCAGTTCGAGCAATTCAAGCAATAGGAAAACAATACAAGATCTTTTTGTTTTTCTTTTTTCCCACCATTCACTTCCTGCAGTTTATTTAGATCGAGTTCCATGGGACCAAATCTGGCAGCCTTGACTCAAGCGAATAGCCCACTGGAGACAGGAAAAATAAACCAAAGGACTCCTTTAAATATTTGAGCAGGAAAGGTTTGCATGAGTAGAGACTGCATAACAAGCTGCTTAATTTTTATCTTTAGAAGATACATTTTAGGAGAGACAGCACAAACTTATCTACTAAGGCTCCAGGCAGGGAAGTAAAACACTGTGTTCAGTTTCTCACCCCTGTACGTGGCTGTCCCATCTTTCGTACATCCCTGTGGCTTCTCCTGACTCAGACTCGGGGCTTTATCGTTCATGGGGCCATCACTTCTCTGTGCTGTTTGGTGCCGATTTCTGATCTTGGAGCAGGTTTCCCCTTGGATGGTACCAGTCTGAGGAGGTGCTTGGGTAAGAGTTGGGATGTGCAGAGCAGGGGCCACCTTTTTAAAGCCAAACCCATGATGTAAATACTTGATTGTAAAACATTGATCAGATCATCTACTCTCACTGGACCTGATCAAAGTCCGTCAGTTTACGCTCGTTAGATGTGGTAGCCTCAGTTCCTTCCTGGGGGTAGGACATGAGCAGTATCCCTTTTCCATTTCTGTCCACCTCCAAGTTCTCCCCTTTCCATTTCTATCTATCCTCTACTTTCCTGGTTTACTCTTTTAACTATCTAGGCTATACATTTTCACTGCAGGATATTAAAATGTGTATCTATTCAACATTAAAGTAGATGAGCCTTGACTAGGTTAAGTGCTGGACATAGTAGTAACTTTACAGCTTACTCCGTGGAGAAATCTAAGAGTCTACTGAGCTCTCTTCTTTATATTAAGCCATTTGCTTACTCCAGTAAGAATACCTCAAAAAGCAGTCAATCATCAATAGATGATATGTAAAGTAATGTGAGTGATGAAGGATGGGCCCAAACCACAAAGCTTGGTTCTTCATCCAAGTTGTCAAAGGACATGTGTAGTTTTGGCTCAAGAAGGCCTCATCTCCCAGTCGGGGTGCAGCTCCACTATTTCCTTGAATTTATTGGTCAAGATTTTGATTTGTGTTGATCACTACCAATAAATAAGGGTGATTTCCTTTGAGTATAAGAAGGAAAGCTTCTTATCCATCAGAACCTTCACTGTGAAGAGTTATCATTCTAGGACTAGGGGGTGAATATTGCTGGTGGTTCTTTTTTTTTTTTTTCCTTTTTCCTTTTTTTTCTCCTATGCTGTCTCTAATCAAATGTAATCGTCACAGCATGTGTTATTGATTTTTGTAATTGCTTCTTGAATAGTGTGGGCCCCAAGACTGTGAGGATGTCATTTGGGTTATATGTATAAGCTAATGGATGATGTATCTTTTTATTAGGAAAGTTTTCTAATATCTCAGTTAAGCATGAAAGACTTCTCCCAGCAGGCCCAATAGGTAGCACTTTTTGGTGCTACTAGACAACAATCTTATGCTAATACTTCCTTTATACAGCTAATTCAGTACTTTTATTGGTGATACCAAAACCATGGGCATTTTCCATACTGTGTTTCTAGTGTCTAAGCTGGAGCACGCAATTTGCTTTGCCCCAGAAAGAGGGTGCTACTATCTTGGTTTCTAAAAGTTGCTGGGTAATAATAGTACTACATATGTCTGAACACACACAGTTACTAACTAATACTAATATATGTCTGAAGATGGGCTGAAAAGGTTCCTATAGATATGAGATCACAAGGCAAGAGGGTGAAGATGATGCAAGGTGGGCATTGAATCTGCATTGTGCTTGCAGAATTACCCTGTATGAAGGGAACTTCTTAGACAAGGTGCGATTTAAGCTACCTTGTGTGACTTCTACAACAACATTACTCTTGCCAACTAGAAAACCTAGCCTAAAGTGTAAGCGAAGCCTGACATGCAGCAGGGACTCATATTTGCGAAACTTGTAAAGTCTCAAAAAGGAGTTTAAATGTTTGGGTATGACTGGAGTTGGCATCTAGGGAACCTTGAGAAGCAATATTACCTAGCTTAGACTCCTCTCTACCCAGCACGTTGGGTGCTGTGCGTTGTCAGAGATTTTTTAGGATGTGTGATGGCTTGCTGCTGCCAAAAGAGTTGTCTTGCTGCCCTGCTTCTTTCGCTGCAATTTCTCATGCTTGCTGCTGCATGAGGTCTGGTGCTCATCCAACCCCTTGGTGGTCTAACTTCAGCATGTTAAGCCTTGAAGAAAGTAACCCTGCAAGGAGGGTTAGAAGCATGCAGCTGTGAGCAGAAGTGAACAGAGCAAGACCTTAAGCAGAAGGAGTTGATGAAGGCTCAGCTGACTTGTGAGTCTTACACTACTGACAGCTCTAACTTTCCCTTTTACAGCACTTAATTTGGCAGTCTAAGGTTGTGTTTTTAGAGGTATAAATTAGCACAGAGATCTGGTCTTGAGAGGAGCTGTGCTGGTTTTCATGCTCTGAGTATGTAGATCTCCCTATTTTTCTTAAGAGCTTTTCTTAAGCTCGGGCAGAGGGAGTGAGAGTGGACTTACCAGATATGCCCAGAGTTGAGCAAATGGGGAGAAATAGGTTTTTTAAAGTGAAATTCATCTGGCCTGTTGCTATATCTGCTTTAGGACGAGGTTAATCCCACATTAATGGCATCTCATTTCTTACAGTGAATGGGAGATGAGCCCAGCTCAAATGTCTGCAAGTTAGACATCTGCATTTGGTCACATAAATCCCACCCGTAGAGCTGCTGTGCTAATGTGAAGAACCAAGATGACTGGCTTCAATTAATAGCAACAATAATAATGTAGTCTCTAAATATAGAACATAATTTCAGATATTTTTCAGATGTGGACCAGATCTTTCTTAGGTATTGGTCAGGCTACCTCCAATTCAGTGGAGGCTTATGCTGAGGAGCTGGTTGCAGTGGTCAGGAGCCATGGTGGTATCTTGGGCAAGTTAGGCCAATGGACTCTTTTTATGGGTATATGCTGATAGAAACAGAAGGAAAATTTTGCAAGTTGAGGGTTTGTTTTTCTTTGGTTGAATGGTACTAGAAAAGCAATACCTTTTATTGAAGATATCCTTTTAAAAACACAATGGCTGCAACTTCCTGGAAGTACTTGCGACCCCCAAACTCAATCTTTATTAGTGTTTCTCATTCAGCTAAAGCTGAAGCAAACAAATGAAACTAATTACTCCTGAAGTTGAGTATTGCCTTCTTGTGCTTTATGAGGCTATTTTTCTGAAATTAGAAATTGCCTAACTATGTGGAATGTTTCCAGCAGAACTGCTTCCTCCTGCCACAATTTTTACAGTCACATAAGTGCTTGGTGTGCCACATTTGGGTAGGCAGCAGTGACATCCAGTGGCTGGCAGACTGATCACAGCCATGTCACCTCTGGTGCCACCTTAGCTCTTCCTTTCACCCATGACATTCCTGCCCTTGGCTGCAATTCAGTGCACTTATTTCTGTGACACCAACCTCATTTTCTTTCAGAGACTACTGCCCTCAGGTAGCTCTCCTCTGAAATCTCAAAAGGGCATGTGGAAGTTGACTGACAAAGAAATAAATAAGTAAATAAAACCTTAGGCAGGCATTAAAACAAATGGGAACCCATTGCTCCAGCAAAGCAGGTTGTGTGGTTATCCTAAACAAGGATTCAAGAACTAGCTTGAAGCATCAGTGCTAGAAAACTCAGGAACTCTATAGGGACAGAAAAAGCTGCTGAGCTGGTTATGCACGTGCAGACTAGTTGCATCTTCTCTGTGCTTTTATAGCACCAAACCCTTTCCAATGTGGGAGCGTGTGGTCCACCTTAACTTTAAGTAGGTGCTCCTTTCAGTTATGTCAGCTACTTAAATTTATTTGCAGGCAGTCAATTCATATTGATCATAACTCGACCTTAAAATGACCTTGAGTGAAGGTACTCTGTGACTGCGATAGATATTGGGATCGATACTGGAGAGCAATTGACTACACCTAGTTACTGATAAACGAAGTAAAAAGAAAGAAAGAAAAAAAAAAAGTGCAGCATTTTCAGAAACAAAGATAGCTGCTCGTTTAGTCCAGAGTTTACAAAGGTTTAATATTGATACACCAAGTTATAATGACATCCTTGGGCCTTTTCAAATGATGGGAAACAATAGGGTGCGGCGTCACCGGGGCACATTAAGGCGAGGGAATCATTAGTTCCCAACTTCAAATGACGACTTTCATGATATTTATGACAACAACGCTGAGAACAAATGCACTTACTTAGCAGTACTTGCCGGAGAAGGCATGTATCAAACTGTGCTGCTTTTCTTTATGCACGAGCCAGGTCTAGTGAAATAAAACACGGTATTAGTGTACATGGAACAAAGCCTAGTCTCCCTTATTTCTCTAGCTGCCCTCTCTTTTGCACGTTTGTGCCTGAATTAAATTGTGCACCCCTGGTATAACCCACCACAGTCATGAGCAGGAGGTCACCTTGGTGTAGGCAAACCTGCTGCGCGTTGCTGTGCGTTCCCCAGTGTCGTCCAAGGTTGGAAGTGATGATGGTGTGGTGGTTTTCCCCAGCGTTCCTCTGGCTTTGCCCTGTGGGAATGGGGCTCTGGCAGCTGGGACACGAGTAAATGGAGGTCCACCAGCAAAATCGCCTGAGATGTGTGTGTGTGGCCACAGAGGGAAGCTGTCAGTTGGCCTTGTGAACCAACAGGGTCTCCTGCCCATCATTGCTTTTTGCAGTTCAATCTGAGCCTGATGTTTTTGCATTTATACACCAGGATTTTTTTTTTTTTTTTAAGAAGTAAATTTTTACATCTGTGACATTCTTTACAAAAGAAATTAATTAAATGGCAGGATGGTTAAAGCTACCCAAATCAGAAACAGGAGGCAAAACGTTCTGCAGACGCGGACCTCCCATAGATCTCTCTGCACTCCTCAGTGTTTTCCCCAGGCACTTAAATTTCTCTCTCGATCTCCCAAGTTAATCTCCTGATCATATTTCTTCAGTCCCATACAGTAACATTTCTTTTTCCACACTTCCCTGCTTTTTTTCCCTTGTGCCTTTACTGTGTTGTTTTTTTTTTTTTTTTATAAGCTATGTCTTCCTCCTGGCTCCCTTTACATCTTGCACTTCAGTGAAGCTATTTATTAATAAACTTGTGTTTTTGGTGCGTTGATACATCAATAAAACTACAGAGTGCTTCGGTTAGTCAGCATTCTGGGAAATCCTTTGCTGTATTGAAGAACTGTAAATCTCCATTATTGCTTCCCATAGCACAAATAAAGAATAGCCTCTTACCTTTGCAGCTATCTCTGTTGTTTTTTTAAGGGTGAATGTCTATGTGCATCCCCTAGCAAAGAGGACGGGCTTATGCACTGCGCAGTTCCCAGATGTTCATTTGCAGCTTGGTGTAACTATCTGGAAATTCAGCAAGTTGAATGCCTATGGGGCGAAGGGAAGTTGGGAAATTAGGACTGATGAGGGAAAGTAGTGAAGAATTCAGATGGAAATAACCATCAGGATTTCAGGATTTCCTCCAAAATGAACCTAAACTTGAACTTTTGGAGATTACTGCTTGGCTGGTCCAAGAGGTATGTCACCTGGTGCCATATGCAACACATCCTTGAGTGCTGTCATTGCTCTTCTGGAGCCACCGTGGTGTGTTATCCCTCTGTTATCTGATTGTGTGTGTAGCATCGCGGGAGGAAGGTGCAGCCACCACATTGTCTGCAACAGATGTGGTGGGATGGAGCATCCACAGCGAATACCTATTTTCAGCTGGGACTCTGTTTGCTCTAAGCGTGCTTTGATGTGTTGATGGAGGGTTTGAGATCATAGGTAATCCCCTCTGCATTTGCCACCTCTTGCTCAAGACAGATATCTCTCTGCTGGGGAGAAAGAAATTCAAGCTAGGCAAGCTTTAAATTACTTTTCCCTCTCTTAGAGATGTCAAATAGGTGGGAAAACCTGCTCAGTCCAGTTGTTGCAGCAACTGTATGGGTTCTTGGATGCCACAGGAGTTTTTTAACTGCTAATCCTAAAAGCATGGAGAAATCCAGGAATAAAATATATCAGACTTTTAGTTACTCTTTGAAAAGCTCCTGTAAAAATGAAGAAACTCTGGTAGAGGTATTGCATGAGTGGGCTTCCAAGCTGCTGGAAAAAATGAGATCTATGAAGATGGTGATATTACAAAAGCAATAATACGTTGCCATATTAATTAATCTTGAATTAAAGCAAATTTTTTATATGAATGCATATGACATTCATGGCATGCCAAATTAATTCTTTATGATCAGAGCCACTGCAGTCGATACTAAATGAATTCATAATGATAAAATGCTTAAAATAAAGAGTTACCACAAAAAACAATAAAAGGTCGTCATCAAAACTGCAGCATGCTAATAAAATATTGCTCAAAAAGATGGTGCTATTTAGGACTGTCAATTAGGAGAGTTGCTTTATCTTTATTTTTTTAATTTTATCTGTCCTTTTCCAATACTTCCTTTCCCAAATTCTTTCCTTTACTATGGGTACAATTGATCTGGAATGTTTTTAAACGCTATAGTCCCATAGTAAGGGTAAAGAGGCAGCATAACAGTGAGATTTTTGGTCGCATAAAACCTGTGCTCTGCGGACCTGGAGCATCACCTTTTGACACTTTCTGTATCTGGTGACTAATTTATATGTGCAGTGCTCTTCCTTGTGGCTCCCTCCTTGCCCTCAAGACTCCCCTACATTGCTGTTTTTAGGAAGAAAAGTCCCTCTGGATAACAGTTCCTGCAGGGTTTCCTAAACAGAGCTGCTGCATGGCCCTATGTGGTAAATTCATGGATTCCCTAATATGGATGGACAATACTGCCCTGTATTCTCATTGGACTAGTTTCTCATATGCTTAAGTTTTCTTCCTCTGAGGATTAGAGAAATTGGAGTACCAGGCAGTCAGTTATCTGAACAAAGCCTTATATCAGCTCTTGTTAATAAAACAGACCAATACCAGCCCTGGGAGTTCGTTGTATGTTACAGATATTTCAAACGTCATGACAAAAACAAAAGTAGCTATGGATATCAAGGAGAGAGATGAGGGTGTTGCATAACAAAAATAATTTCTCCTTTAGGGAATGGGTTATAGTCATTTTTAATATATTTTTATATTTTTTTCATTTTATATTTGTATAATATAAAAGTTTTTATATATATAATAAATATGCATATAAGAAAATATATATATTTTTAGCTGTGCACAAGGCTGTCATCCAAACAGAGACTAGGAAGTGTATCCTGCCTTTCTTGCTATTCGCAGTATTTCCCTCCAGAAATTGAGGGAATATGAAGAGAAGGATCCAGATTGGTGAAGGGCAGAAGGGGAGAATGGTCTGGGGAAAGGGGGAGGAAGGAGAGTGCAGAATATCAGGTGCCAAAGGCACGGTATGGGACAGCGGTTGCTCCAGGAGTAGCATGCAGGGCAAAGCAGTGGCCCGTGGGGCTTTTGGCTGGGAATCTGCCGAAGAGAGAACAGGGCGTTATTGCCAAGGAATTTGGTACAAAGTTGGAGGAGAAGGAGGATGAAAACAGGGAAGGCAGACAGGGCAAGACTGGAGAAGGTTGGTAGAGATTGGTAGGTGATGAGAAAATTAACATTTTATGGGATACAATAATTCCAGCTGATTATCTTATTTCTTTTCATTAGAGCGTTATTTTTTTTTGTTGTTGTTGTTTTTGAGCGTTTGTTTGGGGATTTTTTTTTGTTTTTTTTTTTTTGTTTTCTTTGAGTGGTTGACCTAGTTGAAAATATTTTTTATGGGCTAAAGCCTTAATTGACTCCTTAAAAGCCATTTGGAGGAAGACAGTTGCAAGCCAAAAGTGCAAGTTGACCTCGTAAAGGCGGAGAACCAGAGAAGCTTTTAGCCAGTTAGCAACATCAGGTAACTCAGAAAATTAGGGAGATAAAACGTGGTCAGTGAGGACTCCCTAGAGGCATTTCTTTTGTTATGGGTTTACTTATGGGAAAAAAGTGTTTTCAAGCAGGAGTCAGTTCTTGAAAAACCTCTCCAGAAGATGAGTCATCGACCTGGAGCTGTGGATCATGGTCATGAAGCCTTTAACAGAAAGCTTAATTCACCCTAATTATTCTCCTCACTACAGGGCCTTTCTGGTGACTTGAGAGAGGAGGTTCAACAGGGAATAAAACAGTCAACTGCGTTCTCCCCTAGCTGGAATAGGAGAGAATTAGCTGGATGACATTAGGAGAGTTTCTAAATATCTTTCCTGCCAATATTTGATTAGGGACTTTAATTTCATTAGACAAACTGATTTTTTCATTAGACAAACTGATTTTTTTTTCATGCATTGCTCTCTCCTTTTAATGTGTAAATTACATGGGATTTGACTCTCATTACAATATTGATATGGGTGCCACCTTCATGAGGACAGCAGCGCCAACGTCGGGCTTGCGCCTAGGCCGGTGTGAAGCAGTAGGTGTGGGGAAGTGCCACAAGCTCTTGGGAACGACCTGTCCAGTTCAGCTTCTCGCGTGCACACAGGCTGCTGTGCGCTGCGTTGTGTTGCCTTGGATCTTCCTCAGGGGTGCTGGGAGCTGTGAGAAAAGGACGCAATCTGAACTCCCTAAGTCTTTTGGAAATCCATGATTTATTATGAATATATAAATGAATTGCTACAGCTGCACACCAGTCCTACAGGCTACTGCTATGCAAATATATATATATAAAAATATATATTTATGCAATCATGGTACCTAATGTTATGGCTTGCCTGGTGCTACATATCCTCAATAAAGCATCAGGGGATGCAACAACCATGCTGATGTTAAGCATTTGAAACAAATGTAAACAAAAATCAACGCACTGTGGTTGTGCAGTCACCTCAACTGAGATGGAACTTGCATTGCACATCGTAGGGGAAGTCGAGTTCTGGCCACAGAAAATACAGATGCTGAAGGAAGTCAGCCCAGTTGCTGATAGTTTAAACTTTGTCTGAAGTGGGAAAATAGAAGTAAAAGACATATTTGTTGTTGAAACTCTTTTTTTTTTTGGAAAACATAGGAGATTTTATTATTGAAGCAGGAACAGGAACACCCATCATTTCATCATTTTTATAGGCATGTGTCTGTATGTCAGTGCACTGAAAGAATTTCTATAATTCTGATAGAATTTTTACTGCAAGATTTTTTTTTTTTTTTGTGATGCTGGGTATATTTATTCCGAAGCGGAATCCACTTTGATATTTCAAATGCTCTCTTTTGTTAAAATTTTGAAGTCAGTTCTATATGGGACAATACCTTGAGCTTGAATCAAACTTCTCAGCAGAGTTCTGGGTGACAACTGCCCTTGGAAAAGCCAAGGAAAGCAATGTCTCCTCCTTATTGAAGTGTTCAACAGTTTAGTGCCAATAGGGTTGCAATATTGCCTGTTTTAGCCAAACTGTAACATTGTGTTTGTCAGAACTGTGAAAAGTTGAATTCTGGATGCATTTCTTTGATGCATGGTGGGTGAAAAAAAATCCGGCTATGGAAATACTTCAGTTTAAAGTTTCCAAATGCTGGTGAGTCCTTGGGAAATAAAAGTCATTTTTCTGTGCTAAGATGTAAGCTAAGTTTTTTGATCAAAAGGCATTACCCTGCAAAATGTCCTGTACATTCTTGTGTGGACTCTACGTCAGACAAAGTATTTCTCCACATACTATACAGCAGGTTTATTTATACTAAACTTGATGTCACTATATAGTGGATCTTCTTGGATTCTTGGTACTGTACAAACCACAAAAATTCTTGCTCCGTTGACCCTGTAACAGAAAACTGATGGAGCAATCGCACTGGGTTACGTGCCAGCACAGTGAAATTAGTTTTGCACTGCCTAGGCACAAGGATCTCCCTCATCATCCAAATTACAGGAGCAGGGCCAATGCATGTGACTCTGCCTGTGTGTTTATGCCACAGAAATGGTGATGCTACAAAATATTTTTAGGAGTTGACATCCTTTTTCTGTCATGATTATTTTTTTTAATAGTATTTCTGTCTGGATTAAAACCTACCTGTTTGACAGAGTAGAAGCGAATTATGATAATTTTCTGACACAGAGATGAAGCCCAAATTTGTTTTCTCATCACTAGTCATCCTGCTAAAAAGTAGAGGTCCTTTCACAGTTCAAGTCCCTTGTAAGAGAGAATGTGCTTCTTAGGGTAAGGTACACGGGAAGAAACATGGGTGTTCAGCCAAGTATTAAGCATGAGCTTTAAACTTGAGGAAATTTCTTCATCATCATCTTTTTCTTTAAATCCAAGCTTATTTCTGATTTGTGCATTTCAAAGCTCACACAGCTGAAGGAGGGAGATTTTCTAGCAGTGGGGGGTGAGCCTATTAAAATTCAACACGATTCTCTTTATTGAAAGGCGTAAACAAGAATCAATTTTCTTCACTAAAGAAGTTGGCTGAGCTGCAGGTTCATCTAGGGCAGGGCAAGCTCTTATGAAAAGTTAACCAGAGAAATGCAAGATACAGAAAATCAGTGTGACTCCTCCTTTTAGCTGTGGGGCTGGAGGGAGTGGATGGAGTGACACAGAGGCTTTCATGCATTTTGAAGCTACCAGACTGAAGGGTAGACCTCAGAAGATGGTGTTTTGCAGTTTCTGACCAAATTCATGGACAATTATGTAAAGAAATGCTAATGATGTGATGTAGAAAGCTGTTGCAGAGACTTGCTTGTCCAGCATGGTGATTAAGGCACCTAAGCTGACCTATATTTCTCCTTCAAGCCTGCTCACTCTCTGGCTTTGTGTGTTTCTGAGGAGGTCCTGATTTCTGCCAGCTCCACCCCAGGAGAAGGCGTTGGGTTTCCCCAGCCCATGGGACAAAGCCCTTGGGCCCCTCCGTTTGTTTGAAGCATATGATATCGATATCTATGTTTTTGGTAAAGCAAGGATGCTGAAACACACGTATCGCGCCTGGCTCCATGAAGTCTATGCTCTGCGGAGACGCAGCGGCAGGAATGGGGGAGAGCCAAGAGCAGCTCCTGCTTTGGAGAGCTTGTGCAGTATTATGTAATGGGGCAGATTGGTTTCAGTGCCTTCCTCTCATTAATATTTGTTACGTTTCCACAGAATATAAAAGTAAGCTTGCATTTCAGGCTAGTTTGGGCTGATTTTTTACCCCAGATCATATAGGTTTCATAGGTACCTGTGATATCGTAAGCTTTAATATTCCTTTTCTCGCATGCTCTTTTTTGTTCTAGTAGGATCAAGGCAGATTTTATTTTTAAACATTTGGAGTTTGTTTTTATAAAGTTCCTCCAATCAAGACAGCATCCAAGTCATCTTGGTTTTTAGTCTTACACACAGTATTACTACATTAGCCCTTAATAAAGAACTCATGCTAAAACCAGATTCCCTTCACATTAACTACAGAAACATGTTATGGGAATGTGACCGTATAGCTGGGTGGAAAATGATATTACTTGCAGAAGATTTGTTGTCACATAACAGCCTGTTCATCTGCTGATTACTATCTTACATTTATTGTGCATCTTCCTTTGTGTAGCGACTGTGATACTTTCGAAAGTGTTTAAAATCCCTGCAGTAAAAAATAAAAAAAGAAAAAGGAAAAAAAATATCCTGAAATGCCTCTGTTAGGATCAAGCTAAAACTGAACTAAAAGCAAATTTATACATATGCTGTATATTAAGCTTAACCAGGGTAACGCCCCTTTCCTTTGGTTTTTGGAAAAGAGTCCCACATTGTCACATGTAAAGGGACATTTCAGCACTGATTTTCATTTTCATGAGATTAAAAGTGAAACATGTAACCACAAAGCTGGTTTATGTCATCCCCTGTTGGAGCCAGCAGTAATGCCAAAAATTAGATATTTGATAGGTTTGTGAGAGAAACAGATGCAGGAGGGATGCCATTCCCACAATTTTAAACTCCTTCTTATCTTTAAGCTAGAAAGAAAATTCCAGATGAAGAAAATCTATCTTATTGGCTCTAAAAAATAGAGGAAGAAAGTCGCCAACAAAAAAAGAGGAAAAGAATAAGGAGAGAAGTTAATTTAAAACTAATGTCATTCTTGAGTAATTGTAAACCATAATTGAGAGAGAGAGAGATTTTGTGTGTATGTGAATATACATTCATATACAGAATAAACATGCACAGATACGGCATTTCCAGTGCTTTTTGATCTCTCAACCTACAGCCTCCTTCAGGCTTTCATAACATTTTTGGGGCTCAGAGTGACGGGAGAAGGCAAAAATGATGTGAAGGATACCCTCCACCCCCCAAACATACACCCAATACACTCGGTGAAAGCTAAAGCATCCAAAAAGTATTCTTTTTTTTTTTTTTTTTTTTTCCCCCAGCTTTTTTGTTTTGGAAGCAGTTTGTATGTCCCTGTTCTTTTTATTTCATTCTGCCAGCTGTCTGCTAAACAAATCTAGCCAGGTGGGGCTTACAACCCATGACTAAAAAACCTACTAGTGCAGCTGTCCAGCTTGCCTGGAGGAAGAATTCTAACAAATGGCAGGAATGAAAAGATTGGTTTTGTTTTCAAGAAAGTAGCTATGGTACCTTCCTTGCTTCATTTTTTGTTCGGTTTGCTTCAGTTAACTCGTGGCCTCCTAAGGTTTTACAGGGCATTGCGAAATCCACTTCCATGGTTTATCATTTAAGACACTTTTTTGGTACTGCTTGGATTTCTTTGTTTTATTTATTTATTTATTTATTTCTCCTGTAACGATTTTATTCTGTGTTAGACACATAGGGCAGCTTGGTTGCTCTGAATGTTGCTGAATGTAAAATAATCTGACACTTTCCTTACAAATCGCTGGTAAACCATATAGTAGCTTAGCTGGATTTTAAAATATTCAGTAGTTGAATACGTAGCTAGTGAAGGGTGATGGTTGGTATTGTTTACCCACAAGCTGGGGACAGAACAGGCTTCTTTGCACTGCTTCATCAATCGACCTCAACTGCGATTTTCTAGTCAGCAAATGAGTGCTTCATTTTCTGTGCCTGCATTCAGCTAAACAAGAGCTCTGCTAAAAATTACCAAGCTGACATCTGATCTACAGTTCCAGCAGCAAGAGAAGATGAGCCAGGGAGCCACCTTCCCTTGCATCTTTTGGAAAAAGTAACTGCTGAAATCTGTGTAGCGCAAACTTCCGCTCAGGGAACTGGGAAGCTTTTAAAGTGGAAAATGTCCCTCTGGTTTGTTTTGTTAGATGACAACCAAATGAAACGTTCAGTTTTGTCCCAACTCTGTGTCCTACAAAGTCATTGAGAAAACTTTGGTTGATATCTTTGGTGCAGGTCCATGCTGATGTAGGTTAACCTGGTGGAGTAATTTGTCTACTAAGGTGGAGAAGACTTTTGGCATTTTCCAGATGTCCCATATGGGTCTCACGGGCACAAGAGTAAAGGAGCACCTGGTATTAACATCTCTCAAGGTCAGGTCAGTCGTAATATTGTTTGTAGTTTGGGTCCAGAACTGGTCAAGTATTTAAGCTTGTGCTTATATAGGTGTATGAACGGTGCCATGAATTCAAGAACTGCTGTTATTGATTGCCGAATGGTAGAAAATCTCAAGTGAGGGGTGGACTTCTTTCTGGTGGCTGCTCTGGAGTCAAGTGACTCTGTGCTTAAAAGAAAGCATGTGTTCAATTGCTGAATTGCAAGCAAATTAAATAATTGTAGTCCTGATTTCAGTCACTCTTCCGTTTCCTCACCAGCACGCCAACACACCTGTAGTTCCAAGACTCATGTGAGACATGCTAGGTCTAAATGTGTGCAACCCCCTGCATGGTTAGAGCTTTGCTTTGGAGAGGAGCAAGATGCACATCATTGGGGATTAACAAGCAGTGTCTGTGCAGCTCAAAACTGCATCCAGCACAGGAGGGTGAAGCCAGGCTGCTGTTGCGGGCACTGTTATTTCCCTTCGTTATATAACAAGGCATGAGTGATATTGGTCAGGGCACTCGCAAGCCAAGAGAGAAGAAGGCCAATTTTTCATGAGGAAATTGAAGTGCTGATGCAGAACTAACCCTCGCAGTTTGCTGTTATTTAATGAAGAAGCAGCGAGTGGGGGATTTTGGCTAAACTTGGTGGGTAAGCATAACAATGGTCATGACATTATTTAATGCTCAATGGAATAACAAAGGCACTTAAGCACTATGATTAAGAACAGTATAAAGTTTCTTGAATGGCAAATAAGCCAAAATGTTGGTTGTATTATTCTCAAATCTCATATTCATTTTATTCATTGGTTACATTTTTCTGAACCTACAGTAGAATTCTAGAACAATGCCAGGAGAAATCACTGGAATTGGTTCCATTTTGACCATTTTCTGTGTTAGAGTCTCTAGGTGTTATCAACCCCATTTTTTTTTACTTATTTTTCTTTATTGTTGTGCACCGGTAAAAGTACAAATTTCATTGAAATTTCTGTTCAGTTCAAATCCTATTTGTTTTTTGAGGGTAATGTCATATTCTGAAGGACTATGCAATGTATAGATGTATTTCTTTATGAAATGGCAGATAATATTGGGAAACTGAGACCTGAGAATAATTTAACATACATTATTTTATGAGGAAATATAATAACTGCTTTGTTTAGGGTTTTTGTTTGCTTTTTCTTTTTTTTTGACTTGCAATATCTTTACAAGAAGTTCTGATTAAAGAAAGGGGGAGAGTTGGTGGACATTGTCTCTGTGGACAGTGATTAGAGAACAGGACACCCAACAAAGCTCCAAAAAGCTGTGTGGGATTTCACCAGGCCAGCCAGTAGGCTGTTGTGCCAAAGGCGTAATGCAATATTACAACCATCTGTTGTCAAAGGCCTTTATCCCAGTGGCACCTGGATGCTGCTTACCCTCCTCATCGTGACAGCATGTCACCATTGCATCCAGATGCCTGGAGGTACATAAAGCACAAGGGGGACGTGGCAAACGTGCAAGCAGCACCAAAAGATCCGTGAATGCTGGAGACCTTCTCCACTTCTGTCCTGTTCAGTGGCTTCCACTATAGTATCTATATAATCCCGGCTACCACAACTGATCCAAGGCTGTAAACCCACTGCATGGCCTGGGATTGGTAAGAAAAAAACCACCCACCACCACCAACAAAAAACACTCACAGTTTTAATGTGAAATTCATTTTATTTCATGAGATTTAAAAGTTTCTCATGGCCAGCACAGTAGCTTTTTTCTATTATTTATTTTTGCATTTATGCACAGGGTTAATTATTCCACTGAGTTTTCAGTGGAAGTTAAGTTGGTAGAGCCATGATTTTTATTTAACATCTATGTGTAGAAATGTGAAGGCTTTTGACACCGTCCCTCACAACATCCTCCTGGACAAGCTCCGGAGGAGTGGGCTGGATGAGTGGTCAGTGAGGTGGATTGGCAACTGGCTAGATGGCAGAACTCAGAGGGTGGTGATCAGCGGTGCAGAGTCTAGCTGGAGGCCTGTGCTGAGCGGAGTGCCCCAGGGGTCAGTCCTCGGTCCAGTCCTGTTCAATTTATTCATCAACGATCTGGATGAAGGCACAGAGTGCTCCCTCAGCAAGTTTGCAGATGATACAAAGCTGGGAGGAGTAGCGGATACTCCAGAGGGCTGTGCTGCCATCCAGAGGGACCTGGACAGACTGGACAACTGGGCAGTCAAAAACCTCATGAAATTCAACAAGGCCAAGTGCACGGTCCTGCACCTGGGGAGAAATAACCCCAGACACCAGTACAGGCTGGGGACCGACCTGCTGGAGAGCAGCTCTGCAGAGAAGGACCTGGGCGTCATGGTGGACGACAGGTTGACCATGAGGCAGCAGTGTGCCCTCGTGGCCAAGAAGGCCAATGGGGTCCTGGGGTGCATTAAGAGGAGCGTCTCCAGCAGGTCGAGGGAGGTGATCCTGCCCCTCTACTCAGCCCTGGTGAGGCCACATCTGGAGCACTGTGTCCAGTTCTGGGCCCCCCAGTACAAGAGGGATGTGGAGCTGCTGGAGAGAGTCCAGCGCAGGGCCACGAGGATGATCAGGGGCCTGGAACATCTGCCCTATGAGGAGAGGCTGAGGGAGCTGGGCCTGTTCAGCCTGGAGAAGAGAAGGCTGAGAGGGGACCTGATCTGTGTCTATAAGTGCCTCAAGGGAGGCAATGAGGAGGATGGGGCTGGCCTCTTTTCACTGGTGGTCACTGACAGAACCAGAGGAAATGGCCACAAATTGAAGCATAAAAAGTTCCACGGGAACTTAAGGAAGAACTTCTTGACGGTGAGGGTGACAGAGCACTGGAACAGGCTGCCCAGAGAGGTTGTGGAGTCTCCTTCTCTGGAGATCTTCAAGACCCGCTTGGATGCAGCCCTGTGCCACGTGCTCTAGGTGGCCCTGCGTGTGCAGGGGGGTTGGACTAGATGACCTCTAGAGGTGCCTTCCAACCTTAGGCATTCTATGATTCTATGATTCTATGATATTTCTAGAGGCTCCTCCTAGAGGTTTTTCCTAGAGATGTCCTCTGTTTGCTGCTTTTTGACTATTTGTCACTATGATGGAAATTGTACTACTTTCATGAAAGAATACTGTTCCAGTTGCTAAGGAAGAAAACCAGAATCAGGTAAAGGAATAGGAGAGGTAAGATGGAAACCAAGTTTGATAAGGAAGTCTGAGCATAAAGTCTTCATGTGGCAGGTATTAGGAGCAATTGAATTCTAGGAACAGGGAGGAGCAAAAGTGATCCAAAATGCTGAAAAATAGTTCACAGGGAACATGGCAAGTGAGTGTGAGTGGTAGGAACCACAGTGGTAGCAAAATGGTCTCCTAGATGTGGGCAGAGATTTTTGGACATGTCAGCAGGCTGACTAAGCATCTAGCCCCCAGTATCCCATACGGCAGCAGAAAGTCCATGGAAAATTGCAAGCCTGGACAACAGGGATGCTCACTTTTTACACCGCATGATAAATTTTAGACTTGAAAAATGCACAACTTGAATTTATTAAAGTTGACAACTAAAGATGTTCTCTTTTATTTTCTTTTTTTTTTTCCCAATTATATATGTATTCATTATCAATGAATGGCAATCTGACTGTCAATAAAGGGATGTAGTTATAGACTACATTGTTCCTTATTATGCTGCATTTAAGCTTATAAACTTATTTTTACCTGGTGAGATCAGGAATAAACAAGGCCAAGAATGAGTTCTGCTGCTCCCATCCTGTAGGAATGCATTGGCCCCAGTGTGCATAGACAACATTACCAAAAGAGAAAATACTTTTTCTCTGATATTGCCACCCAATAGCAAAGTTAATGTCACCTGAATGAGCTTCCTCATGCTGCTGCTCTTTGCCTTGTGTGTGATTGGGATAAACACTAACAGGGAAGTCCTGAAAATATTAAAGTGAGCCAGAACTGCTAAATATTATAATACTATTCATCCTGCCATATGACAGGAATGTGAAGATTTAGGTGCCTAGGTTTGCTATTAACTTTTTGCCTGCTTCACTTGGACCTGCAGACTTTCTAGAGAGGCTTCTCAGGAGAGTGGGGGCTGGTGGTCATGCATTGCTAGTGATACATTTTGAGGAAAAAAGAGGATGGGAAGAAGATATGCTGGTCAAGCCCACTTTTAAGACCAAGACCACCATTGCAGCAGTAAGGAAGTAACTCAAAAATGGCAGAATGAGTCACTGACAGCTAGGAATTTATGCAGGGATAGGAGAGATCAGTGAGGTCCTAGAGCTTGGGTATAGCAGATCCATTCTGAAGGTGAGATGAGAAAAGCATTTGGAAATTGAGATGAAGTTGGGTGGGCAGCTACTAGTGAAGAAGTAGAGGACACAAAGCTGATAACAGATACCTTGAAACACTGAAAGGATCTGAATTGAGGAAGTTAAAATTTTCAAAACTATCAGATGCAGAACATATAAAACTCAGAGGAGAAAGAGAAAAGGGAGACAACTGCAGAAAGGACTTGAGAGAGACAGAGTGTAGAAGGAAGAGGGCAGAGGAAAAATCAGAGAGGAGAAAGAACGCAGGAAAGGTTCCCAGAGGGGTTAGATGTGGAGAAATACCCAAGAGAAGAAGAATCATGAAAAATCTGGAGACCATCAGTACACCTGAAGTAAGGGAATTTTCAGAATACCTTTACCTCTGACAAAATTAGCAGGAAAAGGAAGATATGCCAGGGAAAACTCCTGTGACTAGAAGATGGGACTTGGATTCATTTAACCGTGTTAATGGAATAATAGATAATTGTTGCTGCATATGTGTTGAAGTGGTTTCCTTAGTCCTATCTTCAGCAAAAGGATTTCCTGGCTTTTTTAGTTCTCCTTTTTCCATTGTCACTGAGTTGCTTGGAAAAGAGAGGTATTAGTATCTGTGATTAGTGAAGAGACTAGGCCCATGGTCCTTGCAACGCTTATCCGTTTTGACAGTCCCATGATAAATAAGTTGTCCCTTTGACAGTTGTTATCAGCAGGGGCCACTTTTGAAGGCCACTTTGAAACTCCAGCTATACAACATGAAGCTGTTGCCCAGGGGAAGGTGCTGTAGCACGCAAAATCTGAGATGTTACATTTGAGCCTTAGCTTTCTTAAAGGTGTCACTTCAAGGTGATGATGATAGTTTATAAGGGAGGGAATATTTCTGAAAACCAGTTATTTTAAAGCTATCCTGTCATATCAAGTAACCTTATTAAAGAACAGCCTGCTCTCTCCAGGATGGCTTGAAAGGTTCTCTCAGGAGTAGTCAGAATTTGTGTTCCTTGTCAAACCACCAGAGCTGACACCTCCAAGGCATGCAGAGAGATATATTTAATCATCTTACTTTTCATTTGATCTTTGATTCTTTTTTTTTGGTATTTATAATTCTGAAACACATAGAGGAAGAGCTCACATGAGAAGCTCTGACAGGGTCTGGAACAAAATTAAGAAATGTTGTCTCCCTAATTCTCCTTCTAACAAGGGTGACACCTGTTAAAGGAAAATAAATCTAGCTATATACCAGTATTCTCCTTTTATTTCTCATGTTCATTTTCAGGTCATCTAAGTAGATCTTTCCTTCACTTGTTTATCTTTCCATATACTAGAATTTCCCACATTTTGCATTCTAGAATCACTCTGCTAAGCCCCCTCAGCCCTCCCTATAATTGCAAGCAAAGACTTATTAGGTAGAATTCAAACCTCCACTTGAGTGGGGCGGGGGGAAAGTATTTGAAAAAAACACTTGAGGAAATATCTTCCATTCCCTCCACGGACATGGACTCCAGATTTCCTTTGGCTTTCAGGATTTAATTTCCATTTAGTGTATTAACTCTCCGCCCGCCCCTTCCCCGCCCTATGTTATCATTATTTTAACCAGCATGTACAACACACTCCCTCCTTTATAGTGGCAGTAAATATAAATGCAGAAATTATGCACTCAGATGAATTAAGAGAAATAAAGCCTCACAGGTCCTGAACCAGCCAGCAATCATTCCTACATATCGTCTATTATAGCCCAGGGTACCCGCAGTATATTTCCACATCACACAGGTGGAAGTGTGAAGCTGAGGCTCATTTAACAGTATGAATTTTCCCAATGTATCACAATTACAGGAACACCTGTGCTTCATAACTTTCTGTTGATCCACTGTGAAAATCTGCAGTATGTTTAGTAACTGAACCATCAATATGCTTTGTCTCCTACGGCGTGGGGATTGGGGTGGCCGTTTTGTTTCCTTTCTGGAAAACAGAAAGCAAAAATGATGCTGATTTTTGTGATGCAGCTTGTCTACCATGGTAGTTCTTCTTGTGGGAGTTTCTGTCCAGGAAACTCTTGGGATACCCTTCCTATGTGGCCAGTGGAGGATGGATGACGTCCCCTCTTTGCTCAAGTCAGCACCCTGGCTGCTTCTCATTCATGACTCATTGCTTTCTTGAACACGTGTCAAGTCCATGTCACATGTGTAAGGGACCTTCTGCTGCTAGACTGTCCTGCCGAGCTGCCCCACCGCGTGCCAAGGGATCGTCCTGGCCAGCTCTCGGCACTGTCTGTGCCCAGTCGGTCTGTTGGCTTTCGACTTAGCTTGGCTCGGTACTGTAAACCTTGGTATGTTCCCTCTGTTGAAGTGGAAAATCAACACAACATGACACAATGTGGAAATTCAACACAACAAACCAACCACGTGAGACAAGGCTATTGCTTATCCAATCTACCAAGCTGTAAGAGCGTTTGAGTCATTGCTTGAGTAGAAGGGGTTTTGGTGAAGGGGTTTATATGCATCTTCACCCAATATTATTCTAGATATTGCCCTAATTTCTATTTTATTCTGATTTATGAATGATTATAGCTCGCTCTATGTGTTGCCCAGGAGGGAGCCTGAAGCTTGAGACATAGGTCCCACCATGACTCTGACCCAGCACTGCAGGAAGGTGTCTTTGGTGAAGCAGAGATGCTGCTGAACGGTTTGAACTGTTGCGGTGACATGCAGGCAAACAGATGCTAACATGCAGAGTAATGCAAGCAGGCAGTGACAGGTCTAATGAGGGTGGAAGCTGGCTATGGCTAGTTAAAACTGCAAATCAAGGGAGCGGAGGTGGGAAAAAAAATCTGCTCACTGCTTTGAATGGAGGAGTCTGCACTCTGTGGTCCCCTTCTTTTTTTTTTTTTNTTTTTTTTTTTTTTTTTTTCTTGCAGCATTCTCCAAAGTCCTTATCCTTCAGTTATCCACATGAACAGCTTTGCTGAAGAAGGTTGTTACTCTTGTCTTGTCCAGATAGTCAGATTTCCCTTCCATGAGAAACAGGGCCTCAGGAGAAGGGAGAAAAGAAATTCGTATCTGTTTTTTGTCCTGGGATGGAGTCAGGATGCATCTAGGAGACCAAGAACACAGATGTGCTCCTAAGCCACCCAGTTTTACAGATCATTCCCAGCTTAAATCATGGATTTATTTCATCACTTCTTTTTTGACTCTAAACAAGGACAGGGCTTTTGAGCATATTTTCTGGTGTAACATCTTTGGAAACAAGTCTCAGGTTTACACATCACTTCAGAGTTAGTGATATTAGGTAAAAAACCCTACAGAGATGTCACATTTCCATTTCCATGCTCTCTGTGCATAGTTAGTAGCCTTTGCATTACCTCTCCAAGTGATATCTATATTTTACCTGGCTGAAAATCCCAATCATAAGCATGGTCTCATGAGCCAAACTGTCTGCCTCTCTTTCCCTTGTTTCAATGGAGTCTCTGTCCACATGGAGTGTAGACCTAAACTTGGCTCCCAGGTTATTTCCTTTCTGCTCCAGATAACCTGTTTTATAGTTCTGTCCTTGAATGAACTTGAGGAGGTATGTGCCCTTATTCTTCCTTCTGCGTGAGGTAGAATAATATATATGCTGTGGCACAGGTGTGTAGAGAGGTCTGAAAATTAATGTGCTTTCAGGTCTTCAGATTAAATGCTATATAAGTGAAAAATAGTTGAAAGTCATTTTAGTGTCCCAGTGGGTCTGACATTCTTTTCTGCTCCCAGAAAGAGATTTGCTGTCTGCAAATCTCATGTTTCCAGAATTAGATTAGGAGTGTCAGATGTGCATTCTTGGGGCCTTCTGACCCAGATTAACCCTAGTGCACAAAAATTTGATAGTGCACTTGCAGGGCCAGAACAAAAGAAAACCCACCATGGTCTACCATTGCATAGAGAAGGTTATTATATAGGATAGTGAAGGATGTGTGTTGAATATCTGCAAGATAAATGTAGAGAGAATGTGAGTTAAGAAGGCAGAAGCTCTGGCCAGGAAAGGGAATTGGGGTTAATTCACTGATCAAGATGTCAGGGAGTTTTGTGGAGAAAAATGAATATGCTCTAAGTTCTTTATTTCTAGAGGAAGAGAGGGAGAAAGAAAAGGACTTTTCCAATTTCAGTGGTAGAGAACATAGCAAAACACTAGTAAGAAGCAAATGCAGCAAATTTGGATTTCATGATGTCTCTGTCCATTTGCTATGTGGCTACAGAGGAGCCAAAGTGTCTGAAGACAAATTGCAAAACCTGAATGAAATCATTTCTGAGGTGATGTTTAAGAGCAAACAGAGCAAAAAACTGTCTTGTAAGTATGTTTGACATGTTCACATCATCTGGAAATGCTATCACACATCTTCATGAGAGAGGTTCAGAGACGGGGTTTTTGTTGATGTCCTTTGCAAGGGCAGAGCTGTTTCTTAGGTGTGTTGGGATATTTAAATGCTGTAAATATCTACTTTTGTCAATATGTTATAAGTGCTAAATAATCAGAACAAGATTTCCAGTAATAGATCACCATTCTAATTTAGCACTTGCATTAAAACCTAGTTTATAAAACCTTGTAGTTGAAGCTGCAGCTTAGCACTCAGGCGGGTGAATGGTTGATTTCAGCAGTGATTTAATTCATGTCAAAGGAGCCTGAACCCAAATATGATGTGGAAGCGGCTGCTGTTTGGACTGCTTGCCTGTTCATGAATGCATACATGTACAAAAAAGAAGGAAAGAAAGCAAAACAGGAGAACACTTAACGTTTCTAAAGTAGATTCCTCAAATTTCTTTGCAAACAATATAAAATAACAACCTAATAATTTTGTATCTTAATCATGTTCAGTAAAGAAGTCCTTTAGATAATTGGCATTGCCTCTGTACTAGGCCAAACTTTCTTTTAAGTTACAAATACTCACAAAAGGTTTACATTATAAGGAGCTGCTTTGGAGATGTGCAGATTTAGTTTGTAAGTACAAAGTGAACATGCAAATTGCCTTATCTTGTGGGATTCACAAACAACCATCATTCAGATTGATTTAATACATAGCTTTTTATCTTTAAAAGTGTTAATTAGAAAATAGGGACAGTTCTCTGAACACTTAAGAGTAATAAATAGATCAAAACAGCATCCATGCTTCTGTGATGGAACTTCTGAAGACTTTATAAAGGGATTAATACAATTGTCAAAAAGACCACAGTATACATATTTAATAGTGCTACCAAGCTACAATTACATTTTTAGGACTCTATTTGCTAAGCTTTTAAACACTCATTATGAAAAAAAAAAAAAAGGCATTTTCAGAACTTTACCACATAGCTCCTGATTGTGATGCCGGCGGGCGGGCCTGACTGCAGATGCAGAGTTACTCTGCTGCTCTGCTCGCTCCCTGGCACCTCCCCAGCCTTAGCTTTGCTTGCATGCGAATGTGTGCCTGTGTGCACCCTTACAGGTGCTTTCCTAGGAAATTACTTGACCCAGGATTTAGTCTTTACTCATAAATCCAGAAGTGCCTACCCTAATTTTCTTGCCAATTTACTTCAGAGTGTATTTGTTCCTGACATTACTATTGGATTTGCTTAGCCCAATGTGTGAGTAAAAAATGATGCTTGGTAAGACCTCTGCTTATGTTCAATCATGCCAACAGTCTTCATGTAGTGGGTCTTTTCTTTCGACTTCACTAGGGTTTGTTTTACATATGTATTTCTATATATTCCAATGACTGCCCAAGCAAGTTGACAGTAAATGAAATCCAAATATATGAACTATAATCAGTTACAAACTGATTATTACGAAGTAAAATGAAGAGGGAGAGGGGGAGAAAGAAACTTTTCTGTCAAAAAAATAAATAAACCAGATCTTCTGCAAAAAGTGAGAGAAACAGGTAAAGTCTTGAAATGTACTCTAAAGGTCAACAGTGTGAAGTACTCTGGAAAGAATTAATTTCAGAACCTGGGGTCATCTACTTCTGAGATTCTCACCTAAAATATGGGCCCCGAGAGGTTTCATTGATTCACTGGGGCCAGCCTTTCACCCCACAACAGAACAGCTGTAATATTCTCTTTCCTGAAAGTCCTGTAAAGATGGTAGGCAGCTGCATTCAACATCAACTGCAATTTCCAAGTCCTGCCTGTCAGAGGATTATAAAGTGCATTGCAGCCATGAGTGTGTTTTCACCACATAAGTTGCTACTATTTGCATAAACCACATAATAGTATGAGTAATATATATGTATATAGATGAGTTCAGAGGGAAAAGTCTTGTAAAGAGCCAGTCCTCTGATGCCAATGGAGAGGTTCACCATTTCCTATGTGTCGCTGGGCTGCTGGTGCACAGGGAAGCACTGGCTGCAGGAGCAGTGGAGTCCTGAGCAGGTTGATGGATCTGCATTAGGGATGCAAGGAAAAGAGCTGAGAAAGGAGGCAGAAGGAGAACCTATATTAGCCAAAGAAAGGAAGATACAGAGAAACCTTAATATTGGATATGCAGCAGTGCAACTGAACTAAATGATGGATTACAGAAAACAGATAAAGATCCTGCATTAGATCTCCGCAACCACCCTACAGCAGGAGATGGCATTAGCACACTCCAAGTTTTATAGCAAAGTTGTAACATAAACAAGTAGTAAGACTTATTTTATTAGGTCTAAAACAGAACCTATAAATTAAGTCTTCCTAGTTGCTAATGCCATCCCAAGAAAATAAGTTTAATTCTTTTCTATTTTAATGCAAAAATCTAGATACGTATAATTTGTAGAGAAACTGCAAAGAGCAATGAGGACAGCAACTTATTTATCAGAAATGTTAAAGAGTATCTGACCTTTCTTCAAGAAAAAGTGCATGTATTTGAAGAACTGTCATTACATTTAAAACATTTCATATTTTAGTGTTAGAGATATTAGCATGAAATGCACAATCTATTTCTCTTGCTTAGTCAGTGGTAGAATCAGCAGTGGTGGTTGGGAGCACTCAGCTGTGCTTTTGGCTGCCTGGGTCTTGGAAATCCTCTGCAGATGGAGATCTCAGCCTCTCCAGGCTGAGTGACCCTCCTTGTGACAATTTTTCCTACTGTCCAAAATTAACCCTTTCAAGTTGTGACCACTGCCCCTTGTTATATTTTCTGCCTCTGCTGAGATGAGTTTGGCTGTATAATCTCTTGATTTCTCCTTAGCATCCTCTTCAACAGATTAAATAAGACCAGGTTTCTCAATGTCTCCTTGTCAGTCATGTCCTTCAGGTATCCGAGGATCTCTTCTGGACCTCCTCCAATTTCTCTGTGTCCCTCTTGGACAGGGGAATCCCAGCCTGAGCAATGAAGCTCAGTGATGTAACTCAGCGATGAGCAAAGGGGGGTTATGTCCCTCACTCTGCTGCTATGCTCCTCCTCATGTAGCTCCATGAGGTTTCTGTTTATCAGTCTCTCCAGACTGCCTACATGAGCTTCTCTGTCATCATCCAAGTTGCTGGTGGAGGTGTTTATACGTGTCCATGGACTGACTAATGGACAAACTTCCTGTCAGATGGATATTGAATATGACAAATCAGCCAAGTTTGAACCTACCTCCTGATCATTTGTGCATCTTGTACTTCCTCAACCTCCACATATGAATGCTATGGAAGATGGTGTTAAAAGCCCTCCTGATACTGAGGCCCACTATGGCTGGCAGCTGGCTGTCTTATTGCAATCATATGTAGTGCTCCACCTAAGAAGTATTATGGCCCTTCTTGTGGACTGCAAAGATAAGATGGAGGTAAGCAAGTTGAACTGGATTATTTCATTAGTTTTATTAATTTTCTCTTGTTACGATGCTTGGAAACCCTGTAATGGATAAGCACCCATAGTGCTAGGTGCTGTACAAACAGAAGAAAAAGTCAGTTCCTGCTGTGAAGATCTTGCAATCTGCATATGCCACAGGAGGCAACAGATGGTGTAGACTGACAAGATAGTATAAGAAGAAATGAGACAATATTTATAAACATGATAGACAGCAGTCTCTGTACATAAGTAGCCAAGACATTGTCAAGGTTTTCTGTAGGCATCGCAGCAAGGAGGGGCTCTGAAGCTGAGCAAAGTGGTTCTGCAGCTGTTTGCAGGAAGTTGCTCCCAGACATGAGAGGGAAAGCATGAAGGAGCAGCAGCTCATGAACTCCTAAACCCTACAAATCTCCTTTTATTTCAAATTTTAGTGGAGATAGAGCTTGATAAAGTCTGGAATGGGATCAGAGGTTTTCTGATTGGATTCAATGACCTAACAGGTCCTTCCCACGCCTATATCCTGTCAGCACAATCATCTCCAGGCAAAATGATTTTCAAAGTTTTTCAAGGGTCTTCCGGAAGGTTTTGGGGGATGAATTTTATGAATACTCATTAAAAGAGTGCATTTACTGAGAGGAAAGGAGAAAACATCCTGGGATAGTAGCTCCTCAGTACTCAGCACCCTGGCCATGTGCTGTAGCAGTGCACGCGCTCCAGGCTTTCAGCTCTACCGCAGCAGAATCCGCTCCATCTACAGCTTGTCAGCTGAATAACACAATAACTTTTTGGTCTGTTAAAAGGGAATATCTATTGTACAGTATTTCATTGGGTTATGTTAAATTGGGCAAGCTAACTTGTGAAGACCTGTATCCTAATTCCAATGGAAATGTAAATATGAATTGGGTATTATGTAGCCCACTGGCTTTTGAGCTCTCTAACATTTATTTCAAAGCAGTAATAGCCTCAATAATGTTCAAACAGCTGTTCGGTTTGGATGTGAAATATATATTACATAAAATAGTTCGGCAGTCCTCAGGATGCCTAATATTTTTTTTCAAAAGCCTGAAGATCATTTTCTTGAGCCTTCTTCATCTAGGCTTCTGAACATTATTGTCTCTGATGGTGGGGAGCATTCCTTTCTTTCAGATTTGTTCCCTTCATTTATGCTACTCATGTGAGTAAGATTTCACCATAGCCAATCATTTTTTTTTATTTCTAACAGAAAGAAAAATTGGAAAATTCATGTAATAGTAGATTGGGGTGAGAGGCTGGGAAGAAAATCTTTTTCTTCTGGTATGAGGTATAACTTTGCACGTTAAGGTTCTATCACATATCAGTATGAAAATGTGATCTGAGAGGATGTATCAGAAGCTGAAAATGGCTCACTAAAACTTAAATGATAGCATATCATAGAGAAGTTGCTATCATAAGTTGCACATTCATAACATTAACCTTTGTAGCATGAGTTCTGGCCTACATGAGGTCTGTTTTTAATAACAGGAATCAATTCCATCCCACTTCTAAGGGCATAAGTTGCTTGTTCATATTACTAGTCAACAACTCAACACCATTTTTACTAACACTGCAGAGAGAGAGAAACCTAGCACATTCTAATGAAAACTGAACAATTGTTTGGAAACCTGATAACGTGCTATAATACATTAGCTGAAGAGTGGGCAGAAGCCGTGTTAAGAGAATTGACCTTTACATGCGATACCTTCTGAGAGATAGGGAGGAAGGAATAGATGACTAACTAAAGCGAACAAGAGGCAGACTAGAAAAAGATGGGAGAGGAATCTTGACAAAAAGGCAAGATTAAACTATTTTTGATAAGTTTTAAGTTGAGAAACACCTATGTCTGGAAGCATTTTATAACCAGAGTATTAAGTAATTCTCCCATGATAGTTGCTTCATATTATAGTGTTTTATAGCTCTGCATTTGTCTCAGTATTAGAATAACAGTAACATTTCGCAATTACATAATGCTTTTTTTGCTCTTAATCTTACAATAAATGAAAGGTAGGTGAATATTATGGGACTTTCCATTGACTTCAGAGGGCTTTGAGTTTCCTAGTGCTCCTTTTCACAAATCTCCTTTATTCTTTTGCCCTTGTCTTCAGCTGCTTTGTCCATCCTTAGTAGAGTCAGAACAAATGACATCACTGAGCAGAGACCTAGTGAATAACATTAAGTGGCAGCTAAATTCATCAATAAACCTTTTTAGGCTCCTTTGTCACCCATGAAATCAAGCTGGAAACTGGACAATCGATGATTCAGGTAGCTTCAAAATTGCAGGGTTTTTCCATTGACTTAGCGGAACTGAATAATAGAATCATTATCCAAGCTCTGTTAATTTTTATACTCAATGTGGGTTATTTAATAGTATTCTCATATTTTAGTTTCCAGTTTATCACATGTCATTGTATTAAATATATATATATATTTCCCACATTGTTGCCATTGCTGTGGGAAGCTAACAGTGTTGATGGTCCTGTTGTTCACCCTAGGAATGGAGCGCTCTGCTTGACCTTGACTTGAGCTTTCTTCTCTAAGCTCACACATGCCCAAAGGAGAGCAAAACAGGACACAGATCGAAGGATTCAACACCCGTCATGCCTGAGCATGAGATGCCTGAGGTGGTGAAGAAGGGAGGGCACACAAGGAGTCCAGTCATGGTCACCCTTTGAAAGCCATTTGCAATGGGAAGCCACTCCACTAGCATGCCACGATGTCAGACCAGCTTATCCCTCATCTTTGAGGCCAAGAGAACCCAAAGATCCAGCTGGGAGGTATCATCACCTTGTTTAAGGCTGCAGGAACATACAGTGAGAAAGGCAAGATGCAATCTGGACTCTCATCCTGAATAAACATAGAGGCAGTGAAAGGAAGAATTCAGTATTGACAGCTAATATTTTGTCAGTGATCAGTACATCCATTTTCATTTCAAATATGAGAAAAATCTGTATTTTCCTGCACAAATAACATTTTTTGATTGGGGCTTGCCAAATCCAGCTCTTTCCCATGTTAGACTGATCCAAATTTTGGACAAGTATTTCAGTCACATGGTCAAGAATCAAATCATTGGAAATACCAATATTTGGTTTACTGCTATTAGGTTTCAGAACTAGTATAAGGAAGGTAAATGCATCATTTAACCCTGCAAGCTGTCTTGACACCTCTTTGGGGGACATGAGTAAGACAGAAGTTTTCACGTTTCGACATCCAACTAGCCTGCAGCATAGTGCTTTACAAGAAGACAAAGTTGCTGACTTTGAATCCCCCTGCAGACTTGTGCAGCAAATTCCATGGTTATGGAATCACTGAATCCACAGGGGCCCACACAGTTTTAGGTCACTTAGTTCAGGAAGGATCTAAATCTCTGCTGAGTGCGAGAGCCGTATCTAAGTTATATTTCATGATGCCTTGGTGTCTGTTTTCTGGTTTTGTGAGTCCTTCTTGCACTAGCGAATCTGACCTTTTGGGTCTGTTCAGACCTGAAACTTGGGGAATGTGAACTCGGATGCTAAGGAAACGATTTGTACTGTTGCCTTGAACATGAAACGCCTGCCAAGAGCCCGTGGCCAAAACCGCCATCTCCTTCCAGTTCATCAAGGACAACCTGTCCCAGCGCCATGCCAACATTTCTTGCTTCCCGTCTCCTCTCCTGGGTAAGCCCCTAAGCTGTGACCTTGTGACGAAAAGCCTGCCAGATCTTCTTTCTGGCAAAAAACAGCTGCTCCTCTTGGCAATGCACGCACGCCTGTTCAAATTTTAGGAGCTCCTCTCTGAGGTGTGCATTTTATTTTCCTTCAGCTGAAGATAAGCATTTCTCTAGTAAGGAGGACACCTCTGCCTATGGAATTACAAAGCACAGCCCGAGACGCCGGAGGGAATCAGTTGCTCTGCTGGCATGGCCTGTCATTCTCTTAAAATATAGAGACCATCACCGGGAATTCATTCATTATGGTTAGAAAAGAAATAATAATAATTTTAAATTAAAGTCAGTATACCTAAAATATTCTGCACTTACAATAGCCTTGGGGATACGATCTTATGACTTTAAGGTCTGGAAGGTTTAAGGGTCAAACCTTAAAATATGTATTTTTTAGAGTACTTTTATATGATAGATAAACGAGTAGGTTTTTTTTTTTTTTTTTCAAATGAGTGAATGTATATGTAATTGCACATTTGTGTGCATTGTGTACATAATGTACACTAATGTGCACTTTCCACAGCAGAGGTAAATCGGGCCCCTCTGGTATTTTTAAGCAGTTATGGACTGTTTGGATTTATTTTGCTGGTGAGATTTGGAAATCACCCCTGGTGCCTTTCTGGTATTTTTCCATACCGGAAAATGCAAAGGGGATTGGATCTTCCTCTTCCCAGGACAGGTGCCTGCAGATGACACATTTATCACTGTCTGCATGGCAGAGATTTGCTGCACGTTGCCTTCTAGGACAACTACTTTTTAATAAGGAGGTGTAATCCTTAGGTCCCAAAGCTGAACATGACTTTGTGGGATGCAGTTTATACAAAGCATAACCAATTTGTAATTAGCCCTCTGGCAAAATAAGAATGTGTCTGACTATGCAATTTTTATTTTGTTTCTAGTAATAAATGCATAAAGAATAGCAGCAGTCACTCAGGAATGCTATGACTTTGGCGCAGGTCAGCAGTGGACATGTCTTTGGTATTAAAATTATTTAACATAAAGTAATTGTGCTAATGCTGGTGAAGCGTATTCCCATTGAAAATGGGTATTGATTGTTAATAATAAAACTGCAGCCTTTTAACACCAACTGTTGATTCATTGTCTGTAAAAGGTGGGAGTCAGGAGGACAAGGATAATTTATACTTGCCAAATCACTCAGAGAAAATTCCTTGTGCATTGAAATTTGCATATTCAGAAATATAGAGGGTAATTAGAGATGAGCTAAATATTTACCCAGTTCTCTGCTTTAAATCAAGAATGGAGAATGAACTGGTTGGTTCAAGGTTTGCTCATTGAAAGCAAACTATGAAAAGAAACTTAGTCTCCATCTCGAGTCATGGTAAAACATAGCCTTATAACATGGCAAATTTTGGGAAGAAAAAACAGTTCATACCAGTTCACAACCTCACAAATGGTTCCTAAATTATTTTTCTAAGATTCTTAGACAATAAATAAAATACTCAAAGATCTCATATTGTAACAGGTGACTGAGGGTTATTCTCTCTCTCCATGACTTTGCATGAAGCTATACAATTCTGAAGCAGAGATGGAATTTTCTCTTAAATCCCATGCGATGGAGGGAAGCAAGAAAGATAGTATTTTTTAATTTAATTTTTTGATAATAACTTTGAAAAATTAAGAAATGTACATTTTATATCAGCAAAGAAGAACTAGGATATGAAACTTTAAGGTAAATATCTATTCTTTTAAAGTTACATACTTGAATGTTTGCAGGAAAAAAAGCCTAGATATGCACCCAAATAGTTTATGTACCTGTGTTGTCTTGCTAAAATCCTGAGAAAGTGCAGTTTGTACACCCTGTATTAGAACCTGTAGCCCATAAAATTTTCCATTAAAATAGAGCAGTCAAACAGAATAAAGCTGCTGTGATGCCATTGCACCCCATGCTCTTGCCCCGTGTTTCTGTGCTAACGTTTCTCAGTTTGCTTCGTTCTGCAGCACTGCTAGGAGACTCGCCTTGAAATGTGCACACCCATGGTTTAATTTTACGTTTGTTCTTGTTTCATTAATTTGTGGATTAGCAGAGGGGCAAAAGCAATTGCTCTCACAGCCCCTTTGAGTGACACTTGGACCCTTCTATTTTTCCTCATTTCCCTAATATTTGCTGTTCTTTAGACTTGCTTTCTCTTGCCTTTTCTTTTCTCATTTCTCAGCCTTCTCTCCTCTCCTGGGACGGTATCCTGACACCCTTGTGCACCGCAGTGGTCTTTGCTTACCGTAGTACTCGCATCAATCTTGCGATTGTGGCTCTGTCTTTATAACTCATTCCATAATAGTTTCTCTTTCTCCCCCCACCTCTTCCCTTTTATCTGTCTTTTAGGAAAGTAATGTCTTTCAGAACTTTAGTGTCTGTGGATATTTATTTGTTGTACAAATACTCGAAAGCTTTTTTTTCCTCCCCGCCATTGTGGCCACCCACACTGCTGCGTGTTCTCAGAACATCTTATTTTCCTGTGCAACAAAACCATGTTTTTTTTTTTTTTTTTTCCTCACTCTAATTTGGTGGAGTAAAGATATTCTCTGGTTGCAGAATTTTTCTTCTGAACTTCTTAAAAGAAAAAAGAAAAAAACAATCAAGGGCTTCTTTTCCATGTGACCTAAGTATAGAAGTAGAGAGATTCAGTTCTTGAATACTGTGCTCCGGCATGTCTTGTCTAGCCTCTATGTTGGCTGCTCTTTGCATAAGGATGGAAGACATTTTGTCCTTTTGCCAAATCCATATATTTTGGGAGAAAATCCAAGCGGTCATTTTGAGCACATTTCCAGGGGGTATCCTTGTTGATGAACTACACTTCCCACTCAAGGATGTGTTTTTAGCTTCCAGCTGTGTAGCTTTAGTCTTTCCGCATGATGTAGATGGTTTCAGCCTCCTGAATATCATTCACTGATCCTACACCAGTTGGTCTTAATGGGTTTCCTACAAAGACACTGGTAAAGCTAATTCAAAATAACATTTAGTCCTTTGACACATGTCTGTTTTGCGCCAGCAAACTCTTCTATCGATGTCTGTCCTAGGATTCAGTGCCTCCTGAATCCTAAAATTTAACAGGGATAAAGCCCTTTTGTTGGTGTAACCATGATCAGAAAGTTATCACCAATCTCATTTTCTTCAAGCATAACTTACGAGGTCTCTCTAATCTGATCGGCTTTCTTGAACACAGTAGGTTGATGACTTGCTGCAAGTCATTCATGTGGAGATATTATACCTACCACATATGATAAAACAATATAAGGCAGATCAAGTGCTTATAATCTAATTAGTTTGGTCTTTTCATTTACAGTTATGCCCTGAGTACAGCTGTGCAGAATTCACATAATTTGTTTCACAGAATTTTTCTTTTTTGTTTTGCAGAGCGTTATAACATCAAGATTTTAGCTTTATTTGCAACTTCAGTGAAATTACCAGTCCCACCTTCCAAGCGTATGAAATCAATTTTTTTTTCCTAACTCTCAACAATTTTCATACAGAAAATGAATCCATTTAAAGTCCAATCTTTCAGACAATTCTTTGCTACAGGTTTTCATGAAAAAAAAACTTACCAAGTGGTTCCAGTTTCACTCCAGATGTTATAGAAATGGATCTTATACAAATCTATGGAGTCTGAGATTTGGATTCAGTTCATTAAAAGCCATCTATTACGCAGAAGTTCCTTGGTGGAGCACTCCAGATGGACAGTCCATTCCTGGCGGCCTTTGAGTCTCCACAAGCTCTTATGGACCTAAAAGAGGCAAATGTGTGGTTGCATGGGGCAAGCACAGTTTTACGTGTCTGTCTCTTCCTGACCGTCATGAATGAAACCATATTCACTCCAATCGCTTGTCCAGTTTCTACATTGTTAAAAATACGAAAGGTTTTAAATTTCCGGTAAATCTCTTTATACACAAAGGAGATGATTAGATGGTATGGCCTGTGTTTCCTTCTAGGGTCACATAAAGGATACACTTGTTCTTCATGCCTCCATACAACTCAGGGAATACTTTGACTAATTTCTAAGGGAAAATGAAAGGGTCAAAGCAGAACAAAATGTTTTATTTAGACTTCAGGCCTATAAGTAGGTATTTTACAATCCATGTACTTATGTCTGATGCTTGAATAACATTTCTTGTACTGCCCTTACTTGAACTGAATACATTGAAGATAAGGTGTCGACAAGCAGACTTGTATTTTTCTTTCTTAAACCACAGCATAAACCATCATGGCACAACATATTCCTTCATGATCTCTTTTTATTTTTATTTTATTTTTGATTTTCCTCTTATCAGCAATATGACCAGCGATCTTAACCCAGTTCTCAAATTAGAACTTAGAAATTCAATTGCACTCCCTGTGCTGTCTAGCTGTCTGGTATGTAATGAGCAGAAGCTGAGTATGCCAAGACTTGCATAAACAACGTCTATTGCTTTTGGTTTAATTTCTTAGGAAAGCAGGAGATAATTTTTACAACAGATATTACAATGTTCTGTTGGATGACAACAGCATTAAGATAGAGAATTTGGAGACCCAAATTGCAATACTTTTATTATTTTTTCATGCATTAGTATTGGCGGTAGATTGTTTTAACATTGTCAATATTATTTACTTAAGATTTATCAAATATTAGCTTTAGCTTTTAATATCAGGAAGAGAAAGTGTACTTTTTATCAACATTAACAATGCATTCAGCTTAGTCACTATTACAATATATTGATTTGGTTTCTGGAGCTTACTTGTATCGCTGGAAAGAATCTATATTTTGTTTTGTTTTGTTTTTGTTCTTTTTTCTTTTCCCGACATAGTCTGAGTCACACTCACAACTTTGCAGCAGCTCCTAATGCACCTCACAGCCAGCAGGCTGAATGAATAGCCACTTATTCATTTATTCAGGTTTTATATCTTAGTTGTTGTCTTTTCTCGATGTAATGTGTCAAAAGCCTGCAATGAGGTTGCATGTAACCTTTAATTCATCCGTTGTTAACACTTTTGTATGCCAGTGACAGGTTCTGAAATTTCCAGTAGGATGTGTACTCCTAATAGGGAAACTTAACTATTCCCCTAATACTTCAGAGCTATCATGGACATATGAGTTACATACACCTCATATGTGCCACATAACCTTCAGCTCCCAGTCAAGCGTTGATACTGTGCTCAGAGACTAATATAAACAGACTTTTTTTTTTTGTATTAGCAACATTATGGTTATGAGCGCTTATTTAAAAGAATCCTTATATGCTAAACTCGTTTTTTTCCCCTCCTGCTTTCTCGTTTTGCTTCTTTTTGAATTGTCTGTTTTATTCA
>VWPW01008057.1:384757-452257 GCA_013389825.1 Crypturellus undulatus | reverse complement strand
GTCTTAAATAAATGCATACATTACTGCAGGTTCTTTAATCTCAGCTAGTCTGGAAATAGGTAATTTGGGCAGGCTTGTGGATTTGGTAGTCTGCAAATAACCAGTTGCAACCAGTTATCAAAATTACACTTCTGAAGACTTTTTTTTGTGAAAGTTGTTGTTATTTATTTATCTATTTATTTATTTTATAACTCTGCCAACCCACCCCCCTTTTTGCTGGCCTGTGGAAAAATAACTAACTGAGAGGTAATCGTGGCAGAATAGTCCTTTGGGACACATAATTATGAATAAAACCTCAGACTCTTAAAAGTAAGTGCAGACATGCTTGGTGTCTCCTTCTGCAGATGCCCATGATCTCTAAAAGATGTATTTAGGTCTGGAGGTTATTTAAAGATTCCTAATTTTTACTTCTCTTTTAGACTTTATTTAGCTATGCAAGATATCACCATATTCAGTATTTTTTTTTTTTTATAATAAACATGTCTAGTCAAAGAAAGCATTAATGAAGCAATTCCCCAAATAAAACAGCCCATCATATCTGAGTTGAAGCAGAGAGAAAGTGTGGTCTTTGTAGTTTAATCAAGATCACAAGACTTGTTTTGAGCGTCTGTCATCTTTAATTTTACGGCACTTCATTTCAGAGTGGGACTGCCAGGGTCATATGCAATTAAAACACAGGCAAGATTTGTCTTGTGAAATCTTAACATAAAAAGTAATGTGTTACTCTATTTTAACTTTTCTACTGAACTCTGTGAACTCACTAATTACTTTTCCCCCTCTTGTCACCTTTTTGATATGACATGTATTTTATAGAGGAGATAGAAGTTTGGAATTTTTTTTATATCATGCAAATGATTGAGGATAACAAAATTAAACCGAAGAAAAAAGGAAATGTATTTTTCAGAGATACATTTTTAGAAATATCTGAGCATTACTACTTCAATTACAAAGGGACCAGAGGATCAAATTCTAGGAAATAACTATTAATCTGCTTAACTAGGGCAGGTAAAAGCGTAATAGCAGACCACGGATTTTAGTGAGGCCAATCACACAGACTGGAGTTTATTCCCTCGAGTGGGGTGACAGAGGAAGGGTAAAGGGACTTTAATGTGGTGGGCCATGAGAAGCTCTAAAAGCCAGTATCTAAGGAGTTTCTTTAGAGCTTTAGCCCAGTTGTTGCATCATAGTGATCAGTAAATTGCATAGACCCTTATTAACCTTATTGATAAGGAGCTTAGGGAAGTCCCATTCAGTCCAGAATATATTCTTCTTTTTGTTCTCCTGTCTGTCTCAGTTTGCAATCCCGGTCTCTTTGTACAGAAACCCTTTATGCTGCACCTCCAAATGCTGTGTGAGTTCTCTGCTCGTGTGAGCCAGAGCAAGGGGAGCTGTGGAGCAGAAAGAGCTGGAGTACACATGGGGCCACCAGCCCATTTAAATATAGCTGGGACACCTGGAGAACGTTTGAAAAATTTCTTTTAAGGAATCTTTTATATTGCTCTTCTTTCAGTGCAGCTGCGGTCTGCGGGGATCAGGGGATTATTTTTGATACCTGTCTGAAAGAGTTATGTCTACACTGATTTCCATCCCTTGCTACTAATTAACCTTATTGTATACAGGAAACAGTCTGTTTAATACCTGCATTCTTTCTGTAATGCCAAGTAAAATGAAATCTAGTGTGAAATCTAGTTAGCATTTTCCTTTTTGAAGTCATTTTTAAGTTTCCAGTTATGGTGACTGTGACCTCAAAACTGAAAGCTATAAAAATGATCCCAATTTCAGCTCAATGGGAGTTTTTTGAAGATCCCCCATTCACCTGGATTTGCACATGCAGTGGAGTGCTCATCTTGGCACTTAACAGCGTTTTCAGAGGAATCATCTCTTTGTAGGTCACTCATGCCCCTCTCATATCTCCTAAGTACAGGAGTCTCCTCCTTTAGGCTGACAGGATCAGACTTTGGTCATTTCAGGGTACAGGAGACATATAATTTAATTAGTACTGGTAAAAACAGATTAACTATTAAGGACAAGGAATGATATTTAAGAAAATCTGTCATCAAAAAATGCTAGAGGTTGGCGAGAGCTAGGTGACTGAAATTAATCTGTAAATAGGGGGTAAAAAAGAGTTTGGTTCCTTGGTTTGATCATGTCTGCTCGAATGGTTTGATCCATGTCTGCATAGTAATGCATTGTGATATCTGAAAAGAGCATTTACCAGGCTGAATCCTTTCTAAAATGGACCATATTGACAGCTTAGATACTGAGTAAATGGCTGGAATTGCTCATTTGACTTATTTGTTAGCATTAAAGCTCAGTGGAAACACCAAGTGAGCAGGATGTGGATATCATTGGCTATAATCTCTTGGGGAAGAAGGAGAACTATTATATGGCCCAAATGTCATTTAGCAGTTGCTTAAAAGCAGGACATCTCAAAATCTTTCAAATCCTGTTCTAATAAATAAAATATGAAATAGGCTAATAGGCACAGATAGATATTTTGAGCAAATGTCTGTCCCTATCTCATCGGCTGCTCGAGGTGAGAGATGGGGAGTGTTTAGGTTTTCAGTCCTGCTGGGGCTTGCCAGTGGGAGGTTGGTCCATTGGAAACATGCCTGATGACAGGAATCTGGCCTTGAAATCCTGAGATGACATAGCTGTCCATCCCTATGGCGAAGCAGCCACAACTACCTAGCTGAGGGTCCAGGATGTGGATCTGGAAGGTGTTACTGGGGCCCCTGTAGAACTAATCCATAAGGAAAGGGAGAAATATTTTTCATGTTTCTGTTTTCCTTCCACTTCTTGATTTCTGAATTTTTATCCCCATTTTAGTCAATGAAGCAACATTCCTTTATGTTTTATGCCATTCTGGAGAAAAACACATTTCTTGTAGTGCAGTCTTCAACATCACTTTCCAAAAAAACAAAAACAAAAAAAAAGCCAGAAATAATCTGGCTTAACTAGTAAATTTTTTTTTTTTTTTGCTTTTGCCTTTCCTACTAAGCTTCTCTGCAAAACAGCTAGAAATTTTCATTTTCAAAACATTAGTACAGCAAATTGCTGCCTTTCTGTGCATGGCAATCTCTATGTACTCATCATCTGAACGATTCCGGATCACTCTCTGGCAGCATGAGTCACAGCATGCCCTCATGCCTGCCTCTTTTTCAATTATATCTAAGAGGAAGACTGCTGGAAACCCATTTTTTCATCTTGCACAGGACCCCAAAAGTGCCAGATCTCATTTCAATATAATATTATGACAGTATGATGAAATGGATGTTAACAGGACACTGACTAATATGATCCATAGAGGAATGATAGAACAATACAATATTGGGCAGACTGTATTTAATGTACTTCTTATGAACACAAAATTCTCTTTATAAATAAGGTCTTATCCTATATCCTCTGATACTAGTTAGTGTTCTACGATATCCTGCAGCACTACTGAATTTTTTGCATTCTTAAATGAAATACATGTATTTTATTTTATCATCGAGCCAACTATATCACTCCCAATTTACTAATGAAATTTAGCATTCAAATGACTCATCAGCATGTAGTGGCAAAGCATAGAAATAGATTAATGTAGCATACATTTTTTTACCCATAAAAATGCACCTTCTCATAATCTCTGTGCCGTCTTATTCAACAAAAGTATGTTATTTCCTTCCCATAGCAGGTTGAGTTAAAAATGAGCTAAATGTGTGAGAAAGCCATTACTGCACTAATGAAAAGCTCGATACTGTTTGAATTTTTCATCACGGGATATTTGCTCTGTAGCACACAGCACTAATATTTACTGTCACCAGGACAGTGTGCGCCGTAATTAAGTTACAGTCATCAACATGGTGGTTGTTAAGCAAAGATGTTCCTGTGCAAGCATGGACTGCTCTTCTGCACATTTTACATGAAGGAGACCTTCATACCTTTGTAGGTCTGAATGATGAAGTTGTGGGGAGAGAAAACACATTAAATTTTTGTGTGTGTGTGCCTGATTTTATTGCAGTTGGACCATGTGTTGAGTGCTGCAGCCGCTGGACAGTTGTATGGTGGCCCCCTATGCTGACGGGACACTTTCTCTGGCCATCTAGGACACAGGTAGCAATATATGTGGCCCTTCTCAATGTGTGTGCTCGCATTCGGGACTCCAAATACCTGTGGTGGTCAGGACTGCCCTGGACTGTCTGTGAGGTGGTGGATCTCCCTCTCATCTGCCTTGCCTGTTGCTAATATCTTCAGAAGGGTCTCTCATGAGATTCACAAAATAAATTTAGAAACAGAGGTACTGATGATTGTGAGAACAAAGGCCTCTTTTTGTGTCGAGCCAGCGTATGAGTTTCAGGGTGGGAGATGTATTTTTTCATCAAACTCATTTCCAGTGAACTCTCTTCAGGAGACTTCTTTCCATAAGCATAATCTCTTCAGAGGGCACCAGAAAATCTGGAATGTGCCAAATATCCAGACTGATCCAACTTTCTTTACTGCCAAATTATCTGTCTACTTTGACAGTGTCTTCTCCTCCAACGCTCTCTTTCCCCTCGCCAGTTTGTGACATGGGCCACATCTGTGCTCTTTCTGACACAACCTGGCCATGGGTTCCTGGAGATAATTGTCAGACACATCTGTTATTTTGTGCGTGTACCTGAGCCCTGACAACTAGGCATGGTATAAATTTAAATAAGTAAATCAGAGACCTGTTTAGAGCTGTCTGAGCCTGAGGAACCTCTGGCATGTTTATGGTCTGATGAACTTGTGACAAATCCCACAATTTCCTCATTATTAGGTAAGCAAAGAAAGCCCCGAAACCTGGCTGTGAGGCGTCTGTCACCAGTGTGGCTGGAGTGAGCAAGTCCAGGAAAGAGCAGTCTCTAACGACGGAAGATTTAACCCTCCGCTGCATTATGCTTGGCAAGTGGCCTGAGACAGATGCATGCGTGCTTCTTAATTAGTTACTTTTCCCCTTCTGTCCAGCAACTTCTCCTGGTTGCTTTGCGTAAGAGTGGCCGTACGAAAGGCAAGAAGCAGAGTGACTTTTGATCCTGGTAACCTTGCAAAACACACTTGAACTAAGGCAGAAAAAGACATCACAACCTGCTATACCAGCGATGGATTCCTGCATGTTTGGGTGAAATGTCAGTCTTTTATGAACTAACCCCAAATGGCGCAGGAAAGAGATTAACAAAGATTTGGGTCTTCATGAATTAAAATCTATTTAAACTTCAGAGCAATTAAGACATTCTGTGGGTATATAGGAATTTTTGTGTCTTGGAAACGATGTTTCGTGTTGTTTCAGTCTGCTGTCGCCCTGATGCCTGAGCGGAATATGCGGTTGCTCTCCTGGCTTGCCCTACAACCCCTTGTGCCGTAGATTGCAAAGTTCACTTCTCTCTGCTACTTATTTCAAAGCAATATTTTCCTGGCAAGTGACTGCTGATGATCTTAGCAAAGGCTTTGCTTCTGAGATGAGAAGCAAAGCCTTCTTATCTGCTCTTTTTTAACAAGNTATTTCAAAGCAATATTTTCCTGGCAAGTGACTGCTGATGATCTTAGCAAAGGCTTTGCTTCTGAGCAAAGCCTTCTTATCTGCTCTTATTTAACAAGGTCGACGATTTTCATAGGAGGGCCAGAAAGACCCTATTTTTGCAGGTAGGCTATCTGTAAAAAGCAGAGCAGCAGCGTGCTTCAGCGATAGCACTGGTCATATGTATTTGCAGGTAAGGGAAGAAGAATTTTACTTTAGACTCCTTCTATCTCATGTGTTAGGATCACTCCCATTTTATCCTAGTTTACTTAGGGCCTTTCTGGGATTTAATTTTGGAGTCTATGTTCCTGGAGATCTCTCTGCTGGGAACGGTGCTTCTATAGAGACTCGGTTATCTAAGCTGAATGCTATGTATGGGGTGCGGAAAATAGGAAAAATTAAAACAAAAGAAAATAAACATAAAAACATGGGAAAAGGAGACTGAGAAATGATGGTGAGAAACCATATGGACATACCAGGGCGAAGGAACGAAGCATATAGAAAATGCAGCACGTCTCAGTCTGACTACTAGTTTTTCAGAGAGGGTGCTGAGCTGTCCAATCACAAAGTATTTTGATTTAAAAGCCCATTCCCTTTTTTCCCCCCTCTTATTTTGGGAAATGAGAAAAAAATATAAAAACAAGTTATTAATAAAACATCCATTATGCTCATGGGACAGAGGTCTTTCCGCATTGTTTAGATGGCATGTTTATTGTTGACGTCTCTCTCTTCTCTGAGTATGCACAGAACCCTGAAATCCTTTTACATTTTTAATAAGATTATTCCTTTTTTTTTCAATCTAGTGTAAGAAAACCACATCTGCAATATGCATAATACTCTAAAAACTGCAGCATCAGAGGGAAAACACTGCCAGTGTTTTCAGCTATCTACACTTCAAAGAGACATGACTTGAAAAAGAATAGTACTAGAGTTCTTGAGAAGGTGCTTGTATTTTGTGTCTCAGGGCAAGTTTGCTTAAGGTAGCTGCCTTATCTTTCAGCTTTCACACTCTAGGTAAAGCACGTCCTAAGCACAAAGAGAAACGTGTTTTTTTTTTCCAGCAGACAATACCTAGGAAATCTGAAATAACTGGTATTTATTGCATTGCTTTGTCAGAACCAGAAGTGTCCTATTGAGCAGGGTAATCATCGGCTCTGTATTAGAGCTGAAGGGTCTGGGTCTGCGCTATGTCCGTGAAATTGTGTTGAACTTGAGGCTAGATGGGGATGGGAATATGAAAAGAAAGGTCTATGAAGCATTACCCATGTGTTTTGTCTTCCATCTGCAGCAATGTAAGCATCGGGTCGGAGCACAGCAGTACCGAGAGGGCTATTGCAATGGGCAGCGTCTCAGCCAGAGTGGTGGTTGGGACCAGGTCCGTGTCGCTGCTCTGACATAGACTGCGTCTGTCTATGATCAAATGGCAAAAGTAGTCGTTCATATTAGTGTTTTGTGGGTAAAACAGTATGTCAAAGACTATAAAAAGCTGTGAAAATAAGGTGAGGGTAGCCAGGTAGCTATCATACACCTTCATCTTATCTCGAAAACAATCTCTTCTTACCTTACATCACAGTAAAACTCTAACAACCTGGAACTTGTTGGCCATGGTTGTGGGGCAAAAGGAGTTGGTACTGGAGTTTCAAACACTGGGGAGGAAGTTACTGTTGCGGGGCAAGAGCCCATGAAGGGGAATCTAGTAGCATTGAAATGTTGTGTATGTGGTCCTGAATGGGCATTTATGTCCCCAAATTCTCTTTGTGAATGGGGCCCACGGGATGCATTTCAGCTCTTCTGTGTGAAGCAGCAATCAGAAGCAAGCAAGCCGCTTGATTCTTTTAAGAGCAGAAAAGCGATCAATCATGAAAATATTAAGGCTTCTTTCACCTTGAATACCTAGAGTTTTGTTCCAAAGGGCAGGACAGATACACAGAGCACCCAGTGAAAGGCAGAGTAAGTTATAAGAGGTGTGGCAGGGAAGCTTGCAAAGGAAGCTTAAATTGATTAAGAGACAAATAAGAGGTGATATGTTGGCGGTATATAGGATAGTGAATTGCCCGAAGAGGTCAGTCAGATGATCCTATTTAGCTTTTCCCATAAATCAAGAACAAGTGGAGTGCTATACAATAATGCTAAAAGCTAATGAATTTACAAGGGATACAAGTGAAATATTTTCTTACACGGTGCATAATTAACCTGAGAAATTCATCAGATACTATTAAGACAAAGAGCCTACTGGTATTAAAAATGAATAAGTGACAGAAACTGCATAAACATAGCAACATATACAGGATATTTAGCCATTTACTTAAAACCATTTGCTGCCTGAGGCTGCAAAGAAACATCCCCGGTGGGAAAGTTAGACATAATGGTTGGATTTCTTGTGTCTTTTTTTTTTTCCTGCAGCGGGTAGGCTGGAGGCTGAGTCACGGATTAGTTGAACCACTCAGTACCGTCAGCACAATTTCCAAAGCACACCTACATCTACTAAGAACTCAACGAGAAAGCATTCAAGAAGCTTCTGAACTTCTCCAAAAGCTCCTTATAGCCAATATCTCCAGAAGGGAGTTAACCATTCCTTTCATCTCACAGGCATGTGGCTATGAAACTTGTTTGTAGGGATCAGCATAGCAACCGTGTTTTGAAACAGGAGAAGAATCGAGTGCAATTTATGAGTTGGCTGTTTACAAACTGAAATGCACTCTAAAGCGGTCCTCAAATGCTGGTGTTTGCTGGGAAATTAACTGTTGTGTATTCTGAATGTGTCGGGATTTATGGCCTCCCTTAAATGCACTAAACAGAGCCACCAGCTTCTCCAGCAGGTCTATCTCGTTTTCCTGGGGTTTGCAGCACACCCATAGCTTTTTGGGGACCGGTGGGCAGGATGCTTTGGTGAGGTGGTGGGCAGACTGGTTGGTCTTGGTTGGTGAAGCCCTCTTCATGGAGACTTTTTCTTTATGCGTTGCCCTACTTTCTTTGGGAAGCTTTACTCTCTTATCCAAAGTGAATGCGAGGGAACGTCCCTGTGTCCTACAAAACAAGCGTGGCCTTGGGCCCCATTAATGCGTCCTGCAAAAATCAGGATTTATGGTGGAGATCTGTGCCCGTGGTTGCATTCAGCTCCCTTATGCTCCACATTGCCTTTGTAAATCCTCACAGAAATGTGTGGGAAGCTGCTGGGTGGTGGCAGTAAGTGTGCTCTCTTAGACTGGCTTTCAGCGTCTCTAGAGAATTAGCCACATAAAATCTATACACAGTCTGATTACACTGGCAACTGGGGTCCCAACTTCTTCCTTTCCAGCTCTTCCAAACTCCATCCATAGTCTGCTTTCCACATACTAACCAATTAGTTTAACTTCTTGAATGCCTTAGGCTCTGTTGCAGCATTCGAAAAACAGATGAATTTTACCTGCATTGTGGCTGGTTTAGCAGAGATTTAAAGAAATCTTAAAATATTGTTCAAAAAAGAACAAAAAAAAGGAAAATAAAAAGAGACACAAACAGATATGGAAATAAATATATATTTTTTCAAGGCAGCACAAAATCAGAGCTGTTAGCAAGTCCTCTTCCAGATACAGGGCAACAGTATTGGTCTGTCTTCTTCTGCTGAACAATTCAGTTTTGCTTTTGAATTTCTTGAGTAGAAGCTTACAAATTTTCTAGGAAAAAAAGTTTCATTGAACGGACTTTTTTTGTTTTTAATGAGAAATCCTTCAATTGGAAGTGTCTTCTTAAAATATATATATATTTTTATTTCATTACAGATCTCCTCAGATACTGCATTTTACCATACTAACCCCATGACTGGGGAAGCTGATATTTTATGCCAGCTTTTCTAGTCAGAAAATGCTATGTATAGGGACAACATGCAGAAAACCTGACTGATTTCTGCACAAATACCCCTGTTGCATCCTCAGTCTTCATTTCTCTGAGCCAGTTGTCATTACTAGTGATACCTCGTTGCTTGATTTAGTTATGGTCTTTCTAAGACCAGCTCTTGAAAACAAATTTATTTTGCAAGACTAAGTTAAACTCACTAAAAAATTTAGCAGAGTTTGAGCAAAAGTTTTGCAAAGTTGGAGTGAATCTTCTAAGTAACAGCAGCAATGCAGGCGTAAATATGACAATGAATATGGTGAGCCACATTAGCAAGGGTTGGTTATTCCTTGCTAGTACCTGAAACAAGTACTTGCATATCAGTGCAAAATTAGCATATTCATATACACACCTGTCAAAGCTGAAGAAAACTTTGTGTGTCCAAAATTTTGCCTATTATTATTTTTATACCAACCAAACCAGCTGATCTAATAAAAGATATGGCTTCATTTCATATGCCTTGTCTTGCTTATAAACACACAAAAGGGGAATCACTATGCTCCATAAGAAAGCTTAAAAGAAGATAAATTAATTAAGAATTCTTTCTTCTGAGTGCAGCAGGATCCAAGTAACAAGTTAACTTTTCATTTCCAATAATAGCAGAAATTATTTCAATAGCATGATTGTGAGCACCCGTGGGGCCATAATGTGAATGGTCTTTATTAAGAAATAGACTGAACTTCTGACTATCTTTCTTCCAGTCATTTCCACAGACTATAAACAGCGCCTGGTTTGTTGCTATTAAAAGAGTCTAAAGACTGGGATGCTGAAAAACATTGCTGTTTAAGTACTGATGGTTTTACATTAACATGAAAAATATTTTCTTGAAAGTAAAGTGAATTTTGGTTCTTGAGAATGCCACAGTTTTGTTCGGAAATGGGTAAGTTCAATGTCTGTCGCCTAGTGGGAAGCAGGATGTTTTTGATTTTGTGCTTTGGGTATTAATTGCAGGTTGCTGCCCCTCCTTTTTGCTTGATTTTAGGCCATGGTTGAGGTCAGCCGACGTCTTGGGACCACCAGGCTCAAACTCATTTCAGGTTCACTGTTATGTATTTGTCCTCCTCCATGAGTACGTGGAGGAAAGAGCTTTCCCGCACAACACAGCACTGGGAAAATGATGCTAAGTAGAAACCGGAGCAATTCGTGATATGTGAAGGTGATACTGAAGACATATCTCTGGTGCACAGCAGACCTATGCATTAATCCTATGTTTTGGGGTCTTTAATTGCTTTAAATATTTGCTTCTAGATCTGTGTTTCACACATCTTATTTACATGGTTTATTTTTCATTTTATGAACAAATCGATAACCAGACAGACTCTTTACCACACTGGATTAGTTTTATTTATTCTCTTTGAACTTGATTAAAAAGCTGTCAAACATAAGTCTACATTTTATCAGCAGAATACTTTTACAAAACAGGGTAGGAGATGTGTATAGCTGGAAACATACATTTCAAAATGAAACAATATTTGATATATTCTAGACAGTTACCCTTTTGTTTATCCATGACAACTGAAACTAACCATCAAATGCATAAATTGATTCAAGTCTAGCCAAGTAATCCTAAGGGCATATGAAAAGACTGTTTTTTTAAAGTTCTTTCTAGATGAATTTAATGTAGTTCACCAATAAAGCATCCTCAGGAGCACAATACAAATGCTACAGAACATGAGAGAGCTTGGGAAAGCAGGCAGATGTACAGTGTGACGAGGAAGCAAAATGGATGTTACATTAAAATGAGTAGTCTTGCAATGTCTTCATCTCATGCACTGCATTCAAATAAAAATGTAAAGTTCCAATTTGATTTGTAATTTTGAGGCATTATTCTGCAAATAGTTAGACTTTTTATTTTAAAAAATCCTTTAGAAGGATTAAATGTATTTTTTATTGAACTCTTAGGATAGGGGAATTGCTTATTCATTGTGTACTTAACTTTCAATTCATATCAAAGAGAACAGGTAACTCTTACTCAGATTAACTACCAATGATGTAGTTTTAATTCTCTCTGTTTTAATTCACAGCGTTTATTATATATTTTAATCCCCTTTCCACAAATCCCCTCAGTTACTATTTGTCTTTCTGTGCCATTGCATATGTTGGTAAACAGCATTTACTATGGTCTTTGGCCATATGCTGTATGCTCAGCTTGAAAAAAACTGACACTTGGAGTGTTAGCATAATGAAACTCTCAAAGGGTTAATGCAGAATACATATAGGCAAATGTTGACAATATTTTTTATTCCAATGTTTGAAAATTAAACACAAAATCATCATTAAGTTTTCACAAAATGAGGCATCTGTCACTTGAAAGAAAAAGAAATATTTCAGAAATATGTTTACAGAAATGTAAAAATATTAGACATCAAGACAGATGTGAACGTTTTCAATAACAGGCCCTGTCTGTCAGTCTTCCTCAGAGCCGAATATCTTGCTGTACTCGCTCAACATAAGTTCAACTATCTGGTTTTGGTACAGCATGTGGACTGCCATGTTCCCTGTCTCCTTTTCAGGTCTAAGGAGTGTTGGTCCAAACACAATTCCTAAGCTTTGTGTTGACATAAGATTCACGGATTCCTTGGCTGCTATCCTGTTGACGAAAAGAAAGAATTGGTTAAAAAAAAATAGAGAAAATAGAGGAATGTCAAAGGAGTCGCTGTTGCATTTAAAGTCTGTCTGAGACATGTTCTGCTGTGTTCTCTAACAGTGATGTTTAGTTGGTTAAGCTATGAAAAAGAAAGAAAAGAAGGAGAGAAAGGATGACTTCGGCCAACACGATGGACAACAGATGGAAATTCAGCCACTAACAAGAAGACGTGAACCAGAGCGAGCTCCACAGTTGGAGCTTTCACATATTGGGTGGCCACTGGCTACTCCTTCTAGGGCACATGCTAAGTATTACTTGTTCATGGAAGTATTTTCTGAGCTTGTACAGTTAGATCCTGAAAATGATGTTTGCCTTCCATGTTGAGAGAATCAAGCAATTTTGGTGCCACCAGCTTTGGTGGTTCTGAGAGAAGCCTTCCTGCTTCTCCTAGCATGGTCTCCCCTACTGAAACAGTCCAAAAAACAAAAGAGCCCGTTAATATAAAGCACAGATGAAGCACATTCCTTCTGCTAATTTAAATCAAATAAAGTTAGGGTACCCTAAAATGAGTTGAAAAATTTATATAAGTGAAGAATTTTGCATACTATATCCTGACACAAATTTTCTCAAAAGACCCTTAGACCATATATGTTAAATGGAAAATAATGGTAAGGATTAAAACTTTTGATACCTTCATTTTCCATGAAATTATGAGGTTTTTGTTAAAGGTTGAGCTTGTGTATCTATTAAGAATTAATATTCTAGTGGAACAGCCATTAATAACTGAGAAGTCTGATCTGAGAAAAATGTAGATTTAATGGATGTAGTTTCTGCTGTGTTCTCTAACAAAATCTCTGCAGTGGCAAGTATAAACTAGATGGAAATCCATTTCTTTCTGCCCTCCAGAATACATAAAATGCCGTAGGCTGGAAAAACTAATAAATAGAGATATATATATTTTATAAATAAGTTACATTGCGCTACCAAGGCATGCAAACCAAAAGTAACTTTAATATGTAAATGTTTTGATTTATGGATATTTGCCGAACCTCTTAGTTTTAGACTTGAATATTGTAAGGTAAGTTCTGTATATGCTTTTTTGCCACGTTCCTCCCTGTTTATCAATCTCATAAGTCCATAAAAATCCAAATGCAATTTAAAGATCCCTATAGCTGTCTCTGCTTTCCTATACCTGTTGCTTAAGTCTCAGCAAGCTGCCCTGCAAGAGATAGAGACTTGTGTTATATAGCTTAAAAATGAGGTGGGTTCCCTCCTTTTGCTGGGGGGGTCACAAAGCATAGAGTGGCTTCTGGTGGACTCCTGCCAATCTTCCGTTTGCCACATTCCTTCAACAAAAATACTGTTTTTTCTTTGCATATAAATAGGAGACTTTGCTGCAGTTCTGCCTCATGCTCCTACCCGCGGTGTCCATTGCACAGCACACTCTCCATATGGCACTGATCAGATTGGCTTAATTATTAGTTTCTTAAAATATAATGTCTTTATTACAAATTAAAAAATAATTATCTTTCCTCCATGGTAATATTAACATACCGTGGCTTATCTTAGGAGTTCAGAAAGTCGATAAAAGTTAGTGGTTTTGCTGCCAAATAACTGCGTGAGCGTCTGATGGGCATCGCGCATCTTTAGCAGTTAAAAGTGCTTTGTCACGAGGGTGCAAAATGCCACTTTTGCAAGAGCCTCCAAGGGCTCTACATCTCATGCTAATGCAATAATTCATTATTGCAGTGATAAAATCTCATTTGAATCCTTGAGATTTTTTTTTTATGTTCAGGCATCTGTATTTTCTTTGATGACCAGAAACTATGAGTCAAGTCAACAGGATTACTTCTCAGGAAAGTATGAGTAATTAAATAACCATAGTAAAATATATAATAAAATACTAGAGGGAAAGAAGGAAGGAATTCTTATTTGAAAGGAAATTTTAAGTATCACTTAATCCAGTCTGAAGAAAATAATTATCACTTTGGGAATGTGTACCTTTTTAAATGGCAAATATTTACCAGTGAAATTCTTTAATTTATATTTTTTTTATCTGTCCACAAAACAAAAAGGGCAAAACCAACTACATACAATTTAAGTTATTTCTGTAACTGCTAAAGGAAATTTGTTTGTTCAAAGAGAAAATCCCTACTAAATGGGGAAGCATTCATTTTTGGCAAGAGGAGAAAAAGTGATATACAGTTTACAGCATAAAAAGCAAAAGGAAATGCCAGAGCTACTTTTTGTCAAGCTCAAATAAAAGGAGCAATGATCCATCAATTTAAGATTATTTTAGAAACAATCTATAATCCAGTGCTGCAGATGTTGGAATGGGGTCAAGAAACTGTTGAGCCTTATGCCGCGCAAGTGTTTTTCTCCCCACAAAAGTGAGCTGAATTGCTAACTAAAAATTGTTCAAGTTCCTTAAGATTACAAGTTAGGAGATAGGCAGAAAAGAGAGATTTGATAATTAATAGTAATGAAATGAATGATGTCGTAAAACAGCAAAAGTGCCTGATAGGAGGGCAGATATTTAAGCAAAAATACTTTGAATTTCTGCCTTGGTCGTTACCAAGGCAACTGTAAGCTGGAAAGCAAGTAGCTGAGCACAGGGCAACCACCAGCAAAGAGGGTTGCTGTATGGTGAGTTTGGCTCCCCATTTCCATGCTCCCTAAATAAAATTATGATTAATTGTGGCATTTGGAAGCCATGCTGGTCTACTGCTGCAGTCACAGGATGCATTAGGAAATGTCCTTCATCCATTTCTGCTCTGTGTGAGCTATCAAGGAGAAGAAAGTGTGTTGGTGGTGATGCTGATCATCACTGTTTTAAAATTCCAGCCACATGGAAAATACTATGAAGATAAGCCAGTGTATTTAGGGAGGAAAAGTGCTTTTAAAGGTAACTGGTTAAATAAAATATTGTGCATAAAGTTGTAGGTGTGCAAGATCCTGGTCAGGTGAGAATGCACAATATTTTGTTTAACCAGGGTATGGAAATCCAGACCCAAAAAGAGGCCTAGAAGGTCTAAAGATGTATGGGAATAAAGGAAACTCCCAAGAAAGGAGAATAAAGAGCCCAGTGACACATCCTCTAGACTTAACAACTAACCCTCCAGAATTGGGAATCGGCTTCTCCCCACACATCTCGTTCCATGACTATCCATTTCGGTGGGTTTGTGCCCTTCCTGGAAAGTGGAATGTCCAGCAATGGCTGGACACAGAGCTGCTCATCCCGACGGATGCTTGGGCTGCAGTGATATCTAAGTTCCTATGACCGATTGTAATGGATCAACATCTGCACCTTCCATTGATTCGCTCTGCCAATAATTATCCTCAAATTAGCTAATATCTGTTTCCTGTACATAGTCAGGCACATGCAAATGTGGTGTTTTAGCTTAAGAACAGGGTTGGCTGTCTTTGCTGTTGCCTTTATTCTCCTTAAATGCAGAACCACCAACAGACACGTTCACTGCACAGTTATGGAATGGGTTTTAGGTTTTTGGTTTTCTGACTTTTGATACTGCCGAGCTTCCAACCAGTTTGAACATGCAAACGATTTACTGTGGCGATGAAAAATGCTCAGCTCAAAATCCTACACTCCCTTCCAAAAGATGGCTCACAGAAGTTAAAAAAAATAAAATAAAAAAAAAGGTATTAGATACTTTCCTTTAGTGACAAGACATTTGGGGAGAAATCATCCAAGCTTGAAATAAAATCTTTATTGAAAGCAATTCTACATCCATGCCAGCGAGCTCCATCGTGCGATCAGAGCAGATGTCCCAGGGGAAACCCTGCGCTGCCGCCAGGGTTGATTACTTGGACCTCCTATCAGTTCCTAACTCACTGACAATGGCTGAGACATTCGCCACAACTTTGTTTCCTTTATTTGGAAGTAAAGTTAATATACTTACCTTAACTGTGCCAAATGTACTGGAAAATAACCTGATAATAAAACGTACCATCCTACGAAGTGATAATGTCTGTGTGTATAAGCACGTTTTGGCAGGGCTCTTGCAGGCTAGTTTTTCAGTACTAGGAAGGGAGCCCAAGTGCAAAACGATGCACAGATAAACTATCACGTTTCTTCTGAATGTATTTCCTTTTCATTTGAGGCCCATTATATCCTTTTCTGAGATACTGCAGCTTGTGGTAACATCATTTCTAATGTAAACTCACTCTGCTCACTCCAGTTCAGATAAAGTAGCTCTTTTTTCTTTTTTTTTTTAAGACTTGAATGCCTTTTGGTACTAGAAGGATAACTTCCACTACAAAGTTTGCCTTTGAGAATACCCGCCACAAGGAGGTGCAGCATAAGGCCAGGGCACTATTTAACTCCCTCCTCAGACCATCACCAAACCCATCATCAGTGGTACCTGAGCCTAGACCATACCTAGACCATAAGGTCTACGTTGACTAACCATTCAATCCATTGCACTGCAAGACAGATAAATTTAGACTTTAATAATGAATTGGGATTTTTGATATGTTATAAATGCAAGCTAAGCCTCATTATTATTTATGTACTCGATTTACGGGCGATAAAGCCACTGGCTGATGAAGCCAAGCAACGGCAAACATTAGCAGTCAAGTCCCCATCCTGTTGGTGAAACCCAAATAGCAAATTCTGTGCATGAGGTTTTGTGCATACACCATAGCTGGGGCCGGTGGTTTGTGCTTATGGTGGCGGTCCAAACTACTTTTTGAAAAGTGCCACGTGGTTTGTTCTGCAATGAATATGTATAATTCAGAGGACATGGGAAATATCCAAAAATGATTAATACTGTTTTAAGCCACTTTCTTTTGCCAAGGTAAAATACTAAGGCGCTTTACATTCCGGTTTAAATTCCAAGTGCTGAATTCAAAACAATAGCTATCTGAAACTGGTAACAAAGAAATCAGGTCATGGTGTAAGATATGTTAAGAGAGGGGTCAGAGATAGTTCAGACATACTTAAGAGCTTGCTTTAGCTGAAAATAGCCTCCATGGCTCCTGGCCTGCAGAAACTCCATAGGCTTCCTGTGCTCTGCAGCTGTGGATTCTTATTACAATTCTTTGGGAAAAAAAAAATCCCTTCTCTTCAGTTGCTCTGGGACACAAGAAAGAGCATTTGATGCTGTCCTCTCCTACAGACGAGCCTTTAAAGCAGACCGTTGGACACTATATATAGTAACTGGACAGCTGACAAGGACACAATGGAGAATGGACTTCCTCAGGGAATCCCCTTGCATATCTTGCAGCAAAAGTTCTTCCCTGGACGAACTGCCTTGGAGTCTGGCCTGAAATGGAAATAGCTCAGCTAGTCTGAAGATCAGTTCATAGTTGGCTGAGAAGGCTGCGGAAAACTGCAGAAAGGCATTTATTCTGGCATGGCCCACTTTAACAGGGCAGCAGTTCAGAATAAAATCTTTTCACCAATATATGAACTTTGCCATCTCTGGGGCTTCCTTTCTAAGGAACTTTGATTGCAACCACCACACAGAGTACCTGTCTTGCAGAGATAGTCTTCATTTTGCAGGTGGCTGAGGCCAAGATTTAAAAACATAGATGTGTCTAAAGGGACTGAGGCAGAATATCGGGTTTAAGAATGTGCTTTTGAAGAGTCCTGCTTATTCTCCTGCACAACTAGAGTTGGATGGACTCTATCCCTGACTCCATCCCTGACTGCTGCCATCTCTGGAGGGCAGGATGCTCTGGTGCCCGTCTTGTGCCCAAGAGGGTCTGAAAGCTGTGCATCCTTCTGCTTGTGTTACTGCCTCAGGTGACCTCAAGTCATGGGAAGCCACTCCAGTTGTGTTAATCAATAGTTATATCTTGCCAAGCACAAAGACAGCTCTGGGAACAGAGCTCTGAGAACAGAACACAGGTCTGGTATTGCCTTGCCAACAGATGCACTGAGTACAAACGAGACATTCATGCTAGGAAGTCCCACAGCTCATTCCAGCCAGACACTGCACAGCATCTGTAGAAGGTCCAAGATTCCCTCCACCCACCTAGCCTAGTGTTTGAGCAGGAGGAACAGGGCAGTCCTCTCATCAGTTAGGAGATGGGGGTTCGAGCCTCTTCAGGAGGCGGACATAAAACCTGGATGTTCAACTCCTCAGAGGAGCGTTGCAATCATCAGGCCAGTGCTTCTTAGAGCTCTGGACATACCAGCGGTATGGTCGCTAAGCCTCCCCAGGTCCATGTGAATGATACATCCTGACATGGTGATCACAAGAAGTCCCTGGTAACTTCATGTGGCCACCAAATACAAACGCAAGCTGTTGCAGTAGACAACATAATATAAACATAGTACAAATGCAGATTTTTTTAAACACAAATGGTCAGTTTACCCTCTGAAATTCTACCGTCTTTTAGGTTTAGGGCTGCGTTGTATGCTGAAGCTCCTTCCTAGCTGACCCACATTTCCTCTGGGCAGGACTGCTGCCCGCTGGGCAAGACGTGACCCATTTGCTTCCTCCAGGCAGGCGAATGAACAACCCATTTGTCTCTGGCTCAGGCAACCTGCAAAGTCCAGGCCTCTTGTTTCCCACTTAGTGATGACCAGCACGTCATGTTCTAAATTTGTCCTGGGTCCTAATTTTTTTTTTTTTTTTTTGCGACTGAGCACAAACTGGTTCTGATTAATGTTCATGAGACCAGAGGGAGGAGATACGGGTAATCCATGTTATCACTGTGGACATTTCTCCCCGAGTCTGAAGTTTGTCTCTTTGGGGACCGGCGTTTCTCAGGAGTCAACTGAGGGCCATGAACTTCCAGCAGGAGCATCACTGGCTTTTGGCTACAGCTCCGAGCACAAGGCATTCATTTTTGGAATGAATGCCTTGTAGCTGTACATATATCGCTTGCTGCCTCGTAGCAGTACATATATCTATCTCAAACAACAGCAAATCCCTCTCAGAAGCCACACTACTACGGCAAACACAGTTCTTTCCTTAGGGAGAGGATGGGAGAGAGCAAAACCACCCGTGACAGATGTTAGGCAGATGCTAATGTGCTTCTGAGGGGTGGTTGGAGAGTACAGTGATAAAGACAGTGTGATACTATATAAAATAATATACGTTCAGACTGAGATATCGTGCACAGGCCCCTTTACTGTATTTTTGGCTGGTAGTGAAACTTCTGCTGGGATTTTTTTTTTCTAAATTCTATTTCTGATGTTTTTTTTTCTGCAGAACAGCTAGCTTATTGTAAAGCTCAACCTGTCAGAGGTCCTGGATCTAGTTGCTTTCGTGGCCTGTGTGTCTCAGAAGGCAACAGATAGTTTTACATGAATAAAGATTTAACTTTTTAAATTGCTTTAATTTCTTTTTAATCCAAGAATGCCTTAAGCTACATTTCCTTGTAACATTAAAAATAAAAAGCAGTTAGTAAAAATCTCTCCTAAATCAAGAATCATAAATATAGAACCTTTATCATCAGCACACCACATCCAAAAATGTCTTTGTAAAATAAATCAAATTATATGAGTTAATTGATTCCAGGCAACATCAGCAACTGCAGGTGGAAACTGAATAACAGGATGTTTATTAATGAAGGACTATTAATCAAAATTGACAATATCAATTCCTGTTTCTTTTATTTGAATTCTACCTGCAATACTCACAGACATATTTGCTGAATTTTTAAGTAAGAATTTAAAAGTAAAGAAAATATTAACACTTGGGATTTTAGCTTTAGATGCAGGGCTATTTGTTTAAACAGTGAAAGGATATCCTAAATCCAATTTGACAGGCAATGCCAAAGATGCCAGTGGTAATTAATTAGCACTTAATTTAGACCACAGAACAACAGGATATGGAATTGGTGCTCAGTGCCATTTCCCCTTAGGCTTCATCTCATGAGGGTCAGGAGTATGGCTGTTGCATTGAAGGTCAGTAAATAAATTGGGGGAACACATTGACACTGGACTTTTCATGATAGATATCCTTCACCCTTATTACCGCCTCTGGCTACGGCTGATGAGAAAAGGGCTGCGATTGTTTCGTGGTGAGAGCTCTGTGCGAGCAAGGTAAGGTCTGAACTCACACGCTCAATGCACTCATACAGCACTCGGGCTCGATGCTGCCTACGGAGACACAGCTTTATAACCGGGTTTGTGATAAACTTTTAACTGTAGCTTGGGAAGCCTGAGGAACTGTAGCAGGCGAGAAAATTCACTTAAAGACAGCCCTTAAGTTTGCTAGATTCGTGACCTTAGCTGTAGATTAAGCACAACTGAAATCTATGGAAGGTTTTTAGAGTGTGGTTAGAAATTAGGTCAGCGAGGGGGAAAAATGCATTTCCTCATTATCCTGTTGTCTTTGTCTGAATAATATGTGATACCCCTCTATAAAACTAAAGGCTCTTATTAAAGTTATTAACTGCATTTTTCTGATGGAGATACTGAAGGTTTGACATGCTTAGTGATGGTCAGACAAACCTACATGGCTAAAACTAAAGCCATAAGTTCTCATGGTAACTCAGCCCTTTTTCTAATTCTGTGAAAGAAGCCACTCTTCCCAAAGAACCCGAAACAAGAGGGCATATGGAAAGCATACAGGAAAGCCTATGCCACCTGGTTCAGAGACACACATAAATTGAATGCTCTGGTTCAGATTTACTGGTGAAAGAGGAAGGAAGGAAGGAAAGGAAGGAAGGAAGGAAGGAAGGAAAAGAAAGAAGGAAGGAAGGAAGGAGGAAGGAAGGAAGGAAAAGAAAGAAGGAAGGAAGGAAGGAGGAAGGAAGGAAGGAAAAGAAAGAAGGAAGGAAGGAAGGAGGAAGGAAGGAAGGAAAAGAAAGAAGGAAGGAAGGAAGGAGCGAAGGGCGGAAGGAAGGAAGGAAGACTCAGATAAACAATATAATCCTCCCGCCATCAAGCTTGGTGCCTCTGCCAACTGGTATTATGGTCTTTCTTCTTGTAATCTCTCCCCTTCCAAATGCAGGGCTTTCCAGGACAGAAATGGCTGAGATGGGACACGCAGCCCTGATCAAGATCTCTAGCTCCCTGGCAGCCCAGCAGGGAGGGTGTCAGCACGTTACGGATTTCTAAAATGGTTTCTTGCAAACAGCACACAACGATGCTCAAGGTGGTCCAGATGTCACTGGCCAGCACAGCGGACACTGTGAACTTCAACAGTCACAGCGTGCAGTTCTTCCACAAGGACCCAATCATTATTGCAAATCTAGATATACTTTGCTCATCTAGTTTTAAACCATATTCTTTTCTCCCAAAAGGGCTGTCTAAATTGCTACATCAAGCAGACGCTGAGGTAGACAGCAGTCCAAGCTCAGAAAACGTATTTTGGACACCCGCCTCCCCCAGGTTAACATTTATTTTAACTTTGCTTTCACTCCATCACACCTTTTGCAGCATCTCTCTTGACAGTGAGTGAAATTCTGATTAATATCAAAGACACCAGCAAAATTCCCATTGACTGAGAGCCAGAATGGAGTCAGAATTTCATCTCGTATAAGCTTAATTTTCTCAGTTTGGATAAATTCTATCTTTACTAAGTGGAATTACTGCTTTTTGACTATGATGTTCAATGTTTAAACTCTTGCAACCTTCAATTATAGCTCTTCTGTTCTACTGTAATCCAGCTGACAGGAAATAGACTCAGCCCTGGATATGACTGGTTTACCCTCTCCCATAATGACCAAAAATGGCGATTGTTTAGAATTATCCTATTGGGATGATGAACTTCAGAGACCCTGTTTGGAAATATATCTGTTCCAGTGAAAAAACTTGGTCATATTTTGCTAACAATACATTGTTTTTATGCATTATCATGAATAGCTTATTCTGTTGTGTGATACAAATGGTGTTTTTTGGTATTGAAATCAGTACATGGCAAAGAGTTCCACACAAATCAGATAACAAACTCTCATCAATGTTTTCCTTTTCTGTGGGGTCCAAAATACACAATTACTTCATAATTTGTTTCATTTTAAATCCTTTTGAGTCCTGAGAAACCTCCAAATATTGACCTACTGATGTTCCCCATGTAAAATCTACATTCTTTCACCTCTATTATCACCATCTTGTTGATTAAAATTAAAGTCTTTATGCATTGGCCTGCCCAAAAGAGATGATTCTGCATGGGATCTGACCTCAGCCTGGATTCCTACTCTTTCAGGTTTACTTCTGAGCTCTCCACAAGCTACTAGTGCAATATATATGCATTGCATTTGTATCAGATTTGAAAGATGCTTTAACATGCCTCCCAGCATCACAATTGCTTCAGTACTGATATTGAACATGAGTAGGATGAATGTATCTCTTAAATGCACTAGTGAGTATGTGCCATGAGTCTTTGATTTCTTTAAACTTATTTACATTTTACTTGCCCTTGAGCAATGAATTTACTATGTCAGCATTGTCTTTTCTACTTACACTTTGTCTGTCTTGTCCACTCACCTTAGCTTGATGTTTATTTTTTATGCACGTGCATAGTCCATTGCACTAAATGCATGAACTGCCTGGAGTGGATGATTTTCCATATATTGTCTCTTTCTAAGATGCACCCTTTGTAGTATTGCGAGTCCCATAGTATTTGCTAGCTTCAAAATGGCTCTGGATTTTCTCATTAGTTCCTTTTTAAGTCAAATGCCCATTCACACGTGTGATGGTTTCAGATGACTGTGGACTAACTGTCTTAGACACTTCGTTACTCTTTAGTTCTCTGTGCAGGCAGGCCGGCCTCACTCAGGACTTATATACATTTTTTTTATCTCTCACTCACAATTTAAATAAAATGACTTAATGCACCCAGTAGAGTTGAAGAAAAGAAGTCCTCATACTCAGTAAACTCAGGCCAAAAAGGTGTCTCCCCACACTGCCTTGCTTGTTGTGTTATGCTCGGGCATTATGGTCTTTGAGATGAAGCTGAAACAGCCTGGATATGTCTTTTTACTGCCTTGAGGTCTGGATGACCCTGACTCTACATTACCTGGCCCTAAGATGAGACAAATTTCAGAATATCATTTTGTAGATGTTGAATGTATCTTCCCCTACAGCAGGAAATGAGAATGGCTGCAAAATATTTACAAGGTGATAGAATGCGTCCTTAGGAAGCAAATAGTGTGGTTTCAGGATGCAAAGTTATATAAACATAGTTTGATATAAGGAGTTGTATGATAACATGTTATCATGTAACCCAGAAAGATTACGCAGTTCTTTGCCACAGCGGTCAGATGAGATTTAAAATAGAAAGTCATATTCGACAGGACAGTTGTTCTAGGAGGTGGTCTTAAGTTGGCTACTACTGCTGCCATGACCCTACTGGAAACCCCCTCTGGCCTTGAAAATTCAATAAAGACAACTGATGTTCATAGGAATTTTGACCTACTGGAAAGTGCTATAGGGCTGTGCACTGGAGTCTCTAAGACTGCTGCAAGTGTTTGGTGAACGACTGGACTTGTCAGTGTTGATGGCAATGACCTGGAGAGCTGGAACAGTTTCAAGACAGATGAAGTGATACCCTCAGGTCCTTTGGTGTCGCTGAGTGTAGTGCTGACACAGGGAACACATTTGGTGTAAAAGGTTTGCACTTTGTCCACTAAGGTGTTAGGAGAGTTATAAGAGAGGGATTGTTGAGATTGATCAAAATGAAAGAACATGGTCTTTTACAACTTTCCTTTTCTTGGCTCATCTCCATGGCAAAGGGTAACGATACTCAGGATGGATGCTGACAGGCCAGGATTGCTGTATTTGGAAATCTCTGCAATACAGCCAAGAGGACAGGAAGTCTTGGTATAACCCAGCAGTTGCGGGGGAATTGAATGACATTTCACTGTTTCAGAGAAGCGAATCAGTCATTTTGCAGGGAATCTAACATCATTTTGGGATATGAGATCAGGCTATTAGGCTTTCTAAAAATGATATTTTTGGCCTTCTCTTTTAATCTTGAAAGAACATGTATCTGCAACATCCCTTTCACCAAGTGAAACACCACCAAGGCAACAGACACTTGGTATATCAGTCGATAGACTACAATCCTTATAGATCAGAACACAATTTTTAGAAAGCCTGTTGAAGTTAACCAACAGCCTAAATATAACTAGTTTTTTAGCTGGTGATGTTTGGATAAGAAACCTAAAAGCCATGCTCAGTTCTGTTTTGATGAAGATTATTTTGGGTGATTAAAATGATGATAATTATTTTGTGTACTTATAGAAGCCCATCCTACATAAATATTTCAGATGTTTAAAAAAAAACACTTAATCTTGATTACTAGAGAATATATAGAGAATATGGTTGCTGTGAGCTACTCCTGATAGATGAGAAGAGCAAATGTATGTTGATGCAGAGCAGGGATGGTAGCAATGCCGACTGGTGGCTGGGCTGAAGCTACTTAAAGGGGAAAACTAGTTGCATTTGGGCCCAGGAGAGGAGGCAAATATCACCCGCTTGGCCAGCATTAGCCGTTCCACAGATTTATGCTTTTACAGTGCGCCATAATGCGTAATGTATGAAAAGATAAATATTTTCCATCCAGCAACATCTTGCTGTATTTTCATCTAACTCTATAATTTTAATTATAAAGTGAACATAACCTGTATCAAATTATGATTTTGTTAACATATTGAATGAGGACAAGAAAAAATAAATACCAGATTTTATAGTGTACAGGCACATGAAGGTATAGTAAGAAAATCTGGTTTCCTTGACCACATTGTCATAATATGCATATATAACTGCTTATTGAATCCAGGCTGTGTAGACAACAGAGAGAAGCCTGGCTCCATACCACCACAATGCATGCCCACAACAAAGGGGAGGAAAGAACAGGCTCTTTCATTGTGCCTCGCTAAGTATTACCAACAGAAGGGCTAAAAACATTACCTCCGTCTGAAGTGTATCTATATATCCATGCATAAGTTATTAACTGGGCTCCCTGAGCACAGTTGCTGAAAATATTAATATATTCAAATTATATTCTGGCTACTGGAAAAACAGTAGATCAGACAAATGTATTAAAATCTCCTCAGACAAAAGGAGTCATGTTATTTATAAAGTTCCTCCCCCCTCTCCCCTTACTGGAACACAAGCCTTCATTGTATATAATATATGAGAACACAAGAGGATCCTTAGATGTCAAAATGTGGCTTAAAGTTTGAATGTAATCATAAAACAGTGACTGAAATGCTTGCCATAAACAAATTGTCACTGGTATTATGTAACTTTGACTATTCACAAAGCATAAAAGAGGGGAAGAATAAAAGGTAGCTGCCAAACACCATGGGCCAAATCCTAAGGTTGTGCCAAGCTGCGCAAGCATCCTGGGAATTGCAAACGCAGCGTGGAATTCGGATTTGCACTCCCCGGCGCTTAAATTAGAGCAAGATAGAGGCTATTTCTTGAGTTCGCCAATGTATGCAGCAAGGCAGCAAAATTGCAACCGGTGGTTTCTTCTGGCTCCTCCGCTTGCCCTCTCCAGCGAGAGACATTATTAATAATACTGCAGATATTATTAACGTTATGTGGGACATCCTCCTCAAGTCAGTGCTCAGGGCTTCAAGCAGAAGACCCCGTCTGTGAACAAAAACTAATCACTCATAAGTATCTCCCTTTAGTCCAGACGTCAGCAGTAGGGGACACGTGATAACATACACTCTACAACTCTAAATTGCTGCTAATGGTTGTGTTCAGGTCCCTTTTCAGGGACAACAAGAAACCGAGGTGGTTGTCCACCTATTTTATTTTCTTTTTTCCCTCTGCTCATATTAAAAGTAAGATGACATTTTCTTCACAGCCTGAAATGATTGTTTGAGCAGAGATACTGGTTTAACTCATTATGAATTATTAGTGGAAAAGTGGCTCTCAGAAGTATGTTACATCTGAAATATTTTTCGTCACTTGAACATGTGCCGTCCAGAACTGGCCCCATTCTACCAGGCACTGGGAACAAACACTTCACATTCACAGATGCTCCTAATTTGGTGCGGTTTGGAGTGTAATTTAGATCAAACGTATCCATGTAAATGAGTCAGGGTTTCTTAATTAGGTGCCTCTCAAGAAAAGACTTGGACCACATCAGTAGGTGTGGGTGTGGTGCCCACAGCACTGGAGTCTTTCCTATAGATGAAGCTTAGTTTTGCTCAGGCATGTTGCAGGATTTTCTTTCTTTTTTTTTTTTCTTTTTTTCCTTTTTCCCCCCTTTCTGTTTTTTTTTTCCTAAAAGCACAATAATAAATCTGCAGATGGCATAGACATAAAGACGCTACTTCAGAGGAGCTGTCTAAAACACTGTCTCTTTGGCAAATGCCTTAAAGTAGGTCATTCTGCTGTGATTTAGGTTTATATTTCATTGCCAGCTTTTTGTTCCCATTACAAGTAGGGTGCATTCCAGTCCACAGATTTGCTCTTTATTTAGTTTTTTTTTCCCTCAGATAGGCTTTTATTTACAAGAATTTGTAGCTCTCCATAAGAAAATGGCCAATATCCTGTCAAAAGTACTAATCATGCACTTGACCAGAAAAAGAGATGTATGAAGGTGATAACCTGGAAATGTTGGAATGTAAAATGCCATTCTCTGAAAGCAAAAAAAAAAAAATTGATTGTTTTAGCACAGTGATTGAAATGACTGTTGCATCTTTTGCAATGTGTGAAAAATGATTTGATGTAATGTCATTTCAGAACTCTCCCAAAGCAGGTCATCCATTGCCCTAGTTGGCTATATACATATATATATATGTATATATATAATATTTGTCACTGAAAATCAAGTATTTTATAGCTTATAAAAAAAATAAAAATCAAATCATCAGGGTTTGTTTTCCCATCAAAGTGCCAGGGGATTTACATGTCAAACTCCCACTAGCCTTAATGAATTACCTGCATAAATTCCCTTTCAATCGATAGTAGAATAGATCCTATTGTGTTATATTAATTATTTTGCACAGAACACTGACATTTTGGCATTAAAGCTTTTTTTTTTTTTTTAATTTCAATGAATATCTTAAGAAACTTCAATCCCTTTAGTCATTTTACAGCCTTATTCTGAGAAAAAAAAATCTCGTGTCTTTAGTCAGAAAAATGAATTTACCCGTTAACAATCTGGTTCTGGACATTATGCATCAGGGTTCAATATCCCAAAATGGTTAAAAAAAAAAAAAGTGTGGCAGGCAAAAAAGCAAAACTTTTGTAATGAGTTGAGCATTCTTAATTTTCACCACCAAGAAAAAAAAAAAGAGTTGAAAAGAGCACTAACCCACAGCAAAACTAAGAGGTTGCAAAATCACATAAATTAACCCCGCCAGTAATATTTTCCTCAAACTCGTGCGAGTGCAGAGAGAGGCCGGGCGCTCGCATGGTCCCCATTAGCAGCCGTGTCCGCAGCGCGAGCGGCCTCCCCGGGGCGCGCGGCCCCTCGCCCGCCCAGCCAACCCACAGGGGCACCCACTTTCTCCATCCGCATTGCTCGGATAATAAAACTTACTGACCTGAAAAGCCAGTTAGGAGATTTAATTAATGGCTGGAACGCTTTTTGGGATGGTTTGATATTGAGTAATATGGAAGGAGCAGTAGCCAAGTTTGGAAACAGTGACCGATTTGCACAGGTTTGTGTCCTGCACCCAGCACAGTAGTCACCTGCCGTCACACAGCCATATCATAAATATTTATATTAAAACTAAGTTAATTATATTTATGGTTCTGTTATTTGCTGCTGCACCAGTGCAATGCATTTTGGAGCTCGATGTTGCTGATTTGCCCAATTCTTATGAAAATCTGGGTTTGTATTTTTAAATATGGCATACAAATAGAAAGTGTACTTAAATACATGTGGAATTCCATTTTTAATTCTTCATTTTTGGTTGCCTTTGAACCTGTTGAGCTGGAAGTTATCCAAGGTGAGCTTCAAAAACTTATTCCATAACAAGGGGGATGAGGTATGACTGCAAAACCAACAAGGGCATGGACCAAAGTGAGCACGGGGCACACACATCAAGGTGCTCCAGGGCACTCACGTTTGAGTTCTTCCTTCTTCCTTCTAACTATTAACAATCCCGACTTGTGCACATATCCTGGTGCTCTGAGAGGAGAACTGAGTAGACCAAAGTGTACTTCAGTGGACAGAAATCGGTTAAATTCCTTCTTTCCTTCCCCAAAACAAGCCAGAAGCAGCTCTGCTCAATGGGACAAGTGTTGGCATTGAGTCAGCTTCTCTTAAAAACTTTTATATAGTCCAAATAGCATAAAGTGTGTGTACAAGAGCATGTCTTGATATTTATTGCCCTGCTCTCCATGTAAATTTTTAAGTTTTCAACATAGAGAGAGGGGGGTGGATGCATCCAGCAGTCCCTCCCCAAGTTTGCAGGAATAGGGTTAAAATCCTCTCCTTGTCACTGCCTTGTATCTTAGCAGTGAGAACATCTCAGGAGGGTCTAGGAAAGGCCTTGATTCGGGAAATCATTTGAGCATATATTCTTAATTCTTGTGCCTTCAGTTAAGGACTTAGGGGTTTATGAGCATTCCTGAATCTGGATGCTTTTCCCAATGAAAACTTTGGTCTCCCACGAGTTTGCTGAAGAGAAATCTGTCTTATGGCACTTCTGTTGGGGGGTGTTTTCTCATTTAAATAATATATATATATTTCTTTTAAAATACTTGTATACTTCTTAACATAAGCTGTTCCTCTACTGTGCAAAAAAAAAAAGAGAGTTCTCCTGAGCCTAAACTTAATATGTAAGGCTGCCTGAAACCGCTGATATGACACATAGTTTAGGATGTGAAAATCACCTATGTTTGCTCCATCTCTCCTCCATCAACTTAAAAAAAATAAAATAAAACTTTGCAGGCGGTTTAGTATTGCAAGATGCCACACTTTGACAGTGTTTTCCCGTTTTCCCTCCACGTCAGCAGGTCTGTGTCAGATAAAAAGCTCAGGATGAGCAGCTTACTCCCAGGGAAATGGAAACAAGCAGTGATTATCAAGAATTTTGGCAGGAGAGTGAGCCCTTCCCTTGGGTCGGAAGGTGGATGGGAAGAAGTTGGCTCCACGGGGTGTTTTGGCATGGTTTGGTGTCCTCGCACCCTTGCAGACCAAGGCCTGCACGGTACAGCAGGTTTATGTGCTCCTTGGGTTTTGCTTGCCCTGGCTGGGGGTAAAATTCACATGTAAATAAGCAGCTGGAAGGAGCTGAGGAGCTGGGGCCTTGTTTTCATAAATGCAAGGAACATAAATACAGGGGATATATACAGCAAGTGAGTATCTCTAAACATGCTCAAGTAGGACAGGCTGTTTTCTGTAGTCATTTATTTGGAAAAGTCACTACTCAGACTGTTTTTTCTTTTATGTGTAAAATATATGCTTGGCTAGTTCATCTTGGGAAGAAGTATGAAAAACCTAATAGTCATTGTGCTCGACAATTTTCAGTATGAAGATATAAAACAATTTTCAATATAAAGCAATTTGTTATGATGTTAGACTGGAAGGAGCTATGTGATATGTCTATTCAGCTGTATATTTTGTCTCTTTTGCTCATGCATTATGTTTGTAGTTGAATACATTTCATGCAAAGACAAGTAGGGGGACAGGTTTCTTTTCATCAAATGCAAACATAAAATACTTAAAAGTATAGGTACCGCAAGCCTGAACTTTGCCTTTGTACACAGCACTGACTCCTTGCAGCTTCCTTGGGCTTGTTTTAAGGAAGATACACAGCACAGGTAAGATCTCAGTGTTAATCCCTGCTCCTATGGCTGCTGTCAGGACTTTCTGCCAGGCTGTTCCATCAACTGCTTTGCCCAGATTTCTATAGAAGGACCCACTGGAAGCGCATCTCTCATATTGTTAGTTGATCTCAAACTATTTGGACTGCCCATTCGGACAGACCCTTGTTTTTTCCCCTTGTCAAGTTCATGAGAACAGGCCAGTTTTCTCGAGTTTTTGGTGTTATGGGCTCACATGATAATCCTTTCTTTCCCAGATGATGTGTTTGCACAACACAGAAAGCTGACTTCCTCCAGAGACACCCAGATGACTGATTGCTTCCATAACACTCAGTCGCCCAAGATGACCCAATATCATTTCTTCCTGCCTTGCATCTCTGTGCTATTGCATCACTTCAATACACCTCTTCCTTCACCATATTTCTGCAGTGACCTTAGCATAAGCACATGTCCAGGTATTGTACTCATATGCATTACTATCGCTACTTAATTGTTTGCATTTTGGTTTTTAGTTTTTTCCCCACCAAGCCCCAGTCTTGCTCCAGTTTTACCAGTTATTCAATATATATACGGCAGGAAACTATTGCTGTCCTGAAGTGCTTATGCTCTAAAGAGACAAGGCAGACAAAGGAAGTATTATCACCATTTTCTAAACAGGGAGCCAGGACACGGAGAGATTAAATGATTTACCCAAGGTCATGCAGAACATCCGGTCAAAGCCAAGAACTGAACACTGCTCTCCCGAGTCTCAGTCAAGTGATTTAACTCTATCAGCTATACCTGATGTCATTCCCCTAAGACACGGTAACAAAAGTTTCTTCAGGTTAGGATCAGTGCCAGGTACAATGAAGTTAGTTTTATAAATGGCATATTTGTTTGAACAGCATTTACCTGCTTCTTGCACTAGGGTTCTTCCCAGGAAATAATTTCCCTTATTATTCTTCCATTGGCAAGACATTATTATCCTTTTCTAGACAACCTCTGAAGGAGAGGATGTAGGCACAGGGTACGTCAGATGAATACATGGGAAAATGGTTTTCTTTGAGGCCAAACTCAGTCATTTTATAGACTGTTTAAAATCCTTCCATGCTAATTAAATGTGGACATTCCCACCACTATATATACACTTCATTTTGCAGTTTTGTCTGACAGTTGTGCAAGAAGATAAAGGATCTACATCCATTATAAATATATATATGTCAGGAGAATGCTGCTGGAATGGTCAGGATAAAGGCATCATTCATTGTAGGCTGGGAGTAGTCTTTTACTGGGAGTCATTATTATTCATTCACTGGGGTCAATATATCATTCCCGGGATGAAATACTCCTCTGTGTACAGAGCCTGCATGGGGCCCTAGACACTACTTAGTCCCTTCAATTTTAAGGGTAATTTGGCTGAAAAGTGGCTGTGCAAAATGGCAGCGGTTAGCCCCTACGTCAGCACAGCAAGGAGAGCAGGAAATGGATCCTGCCCTCTGGATGCCCCTGTCCTCTGGTCCCTTGCTGTTGTCTAGTCGTTTTGCAAATAAAACAGCCACAGGTTTGTTTTAGAACAATATTTTGGCCTACTTTTGGCCTATTTTTTGCAGCTAATGCCAGGGAAAAGAGCAAAAAGCCCAACATGAATGTGAGACATGAGGTTGATTTTGTGAGCCAGCATCTACAAACTGCACACATCCAATGTGGAAACCATGGAGAGATCACAAGAGGTGGAACATCACGATGGCCTTTTTGCAGAACAAAATCCATGTCACCTCTGCCCACCTTGTATTTCAGTAACATTAGGAAAACATAGTTGCACTCCCAGATCTCCCATCTATATTTCCTAGATGTTCTCTATTTGCACAGAATTCCCTGTGGGATATAGGAGCCTGGAGTGGATTTTCCTAGTTAGGTTGCAGGGCTGTTAGAGAAAGTCAGATATGCACTGGAAGGTGTCATATTTGTTCAATTCAATGTACCTATTCTTAACCAATAACGGGGTCTAACAGCCCACAAAGAAACCTGTTTGGTTTTCTAGTAGAGGAAAAGTTAATGCTTTTGCTTAGACACGCTGACTCTTGAGCAGAAATAGGATGTATCTAGATACCATAAATCATATTTAGTTTTGCCAAAGAATATAATTATTTTTGGTATTTTGGATTACATTTGCAATAGGATTTGGACACCACATTCGGAAAGGCTTTTAAAATTACCAGTATTTTAGTACTCCAGTTTCACTTACTTTTTTAGATGTTCAAAGAGGATTTTCATTGTCTCGTAGTTTGGTTTAGGGAGCTTTTTTATGAGATTCTTTATGGATTTAATGCGAATGGCGTTGTCCGAGATTTCTAAGGAAAAGCATACAGAAAAAATACCTCTGAGTGTCACATTAGGTTATTACTTTGTCCAGTGCTATAGCTGCTAACTTAGCAAGAAGAGTCATCATTAATATATGGTTAAGACTGTTGTAACTTCTGTCTGTACCTTGACCAATCTTTTTGTGAAAATACCCCACGGCAGCTATTTTCTAATTCCAGGTGTACCTGTATCATCTCTCAACTGTAATTTTTCCAGGGAACACTTAGCATTTCAAACTTGCAATTAGTAACAAAAGAAGTTGGACTCCAGCCTTTAATGATTCTTCTGAGGTGATAAGAACATTGCTATCGCTTTTGCTAAGGTAAACCTTCAGGTTTTAGCATGATTCATTGTTTCAGGAGAAAGGTTTGGTTCTGATATTTGAATCAATTTGTATATGATGTTGCAACCGAATTAAAGTCGTGTACAACTGTGCATTCATTTAGGAACAGATTAGATAAGGTGCCAGTAGGTCTGACGTAGGGAAAACATCTTGCTTGTTACATGCCCTAGATAACCTGAGAATTCTTTTCTGATCTTATCATCTATGATTTAATTATCACCTATCATTCTTCAGATATCTTCATTTTTAATATTCATATTGCCCTCACACCCTGAGATCTCCATCAGGATTGAATCCCAGTTACACTAGGTGCTGCATAACTAGGCATGACAATTAGTGTCTTTAATTCAAAATTTTCCCTCAAAAAAATCAAACAAATTTCTGGCATCTCAAATTAATTTAAAAATTAAAATTATTAATAGGATGGTATTCTTTCTTCAGCATGTATTCTGAACTCCTGTTGAGGTTAATCCTTCATACGTGCAGACCTATAGATGTACATTATCTACAATACTGCTAAAATTTTATGTATCGAGGACTAAAGTTTAATAGGCATAGATGACTAATAGGCATTATTTTGCAGTGAGAAGAACTATTTCATAAGGATTTATTCCATAGAAAGCTGTGCAGTTGTCAATAGCAGTAATGAAGTTACACACAAATGAAGAATAATATTTCTAAGTATTTTACTTTGTTTGGACCTATACAGATCCTGAATTCTGCACAGCATCCAAATCATGATACCCATGCCAATAATATTGTTTTTTGTCCATAGGAGAGAGAATCATCCCAGCAGAAATGCTACAAATCAAAATGATCTGAAGTTTGCAGAAGTGGATCTATGGAAAGAAGTAAGTACAGGTTCTGCAGGCTTTTCTGCTTGACCTACATGATGTGCATGATCCTACCACATTAGGTTGAAAGTCCTATTTAGGTTGATCAGGAAATGCTTGGCAACTTTTCAAGCAAAGCTACTCAGCTCCTTTTTTAATTCTCTTTTCTCCAGATGGCTCAATGGACTTCAGTCCCTTTGGGGGAAAAGAGCATTGCCACCTTGAAAAGACCCTGGGTCCTCCTAAGGTATATTTAGAAAATAAGCAAACAAAAAAAGGACACTGCTAATTCACAAGGAAATCATTTGTTGAAAAACTGGCGAGAATATAAAGCTTTGTTTTCGGGCAAGTGAAGCCCTAAAGTACCCTGAAGTACCAACACGCAGGAGAAGGCAAGCTGAGCAAGGTGCTATGACAGAAAATCCTGGAAACTGCATAAAATTATGGGGCAAATCAACCTACTTGCTAATTGCTAGTCTATTGTAAAAGAAGAAAAACCAGGCAACATGTGGTAACTTTAGTCAGCATTTCTGAACGGGAATGATAAACACCTCTGCCTGGCTCTGGCATTTATCAGTACTGAGATATTATTACCACGTAGAGTCACAGCATGGTTACTGTTATCATCAAAAAAAAAAAAAAAAAAAAAGAGCCAGCTAATCTTAATGGTTTGTAAAGCCGTTACCTGCACTGGTCTGACATTTATCATGATCATTTTACCACATGAGTCCTACATTGCAAAGGTATTTTATCTGGAAGGGACATCACTATGAATTATTATTTGCAGCTAGGTAGAAAATTGTATGTTGTAGATACCTTTTCTCATTATAAATCACAGTCACATTTCACCATTTCCCACACAAAGCTGCTGAGCCCAGGCTTTTTGCCATAACACTTACTCTCACTCCCTTTTATAGTTCCACGAAAATATTGGGCACTCTTTCATTAAAATGGTTCATATTGTTTTCTTTTTTTTTTTTTAATGCTGTATACCCTTGTTTTTTTTTTTTTCTTTTTTTCGAGTATAAAAGAATCCATTTTTCCACTCAAGAAACTGCAGAGGATAAACTGTTCATTTTTTTTTAAAGCTTCCTCTTGATTCAGTTTTAGTGGCTGGGCTTGTCTTTACTCTTGACCTTGTTGATGGAATATTTAACAGATCAGATGCAAGATCTTATGTTTCCATTGCAATACCTATGTATTTGCTTTTCTGCTGTAAAGTCTTGAATTCTGCTTTTGTAGAATTTTTCTCCCTTGGATTTCTAAATAGGAAGACTTCTGTGTGTGTACGTGTGCGTGTGTGTGAAATTCTCCAGCGAGGTCTAGAAAATGAAAGAGGCCAAATCTGATAAACAATTTTTTGGTTGTGAAAATTGCAGGGAACCTAGGGAAATGATTCACATTTGAGAAAGTTAGACTGTCTTTTCCCTGAATGGATTTCAGAAGGAATAAAGTCATCAGAATCACATATATCGAATAAAGAGCGAGAGCATGTTTAATCCCTTCTTTTTTTTTTCTTTTTTTCTTTTGCATTCTGTGCAAAATATGGAAGATGTAGGTGATAATTTCAGCAGATGAAGATATTCTGCAGCGAGTCGCAGATGGTAGCCTATGCAATATTTTCATAGAACATATATTTAGAATTTGGGTTACAGTCTTTAAAAATAGGGCTGCCTCCCTTTTAACGGAGCAGAACTGTGGAGATGCTCTCTTGTTTATATTTAAATGAAGAATGCATTGAGAAAAATCACTTAATATTACATAAGCTCTTTTGTAAATGAGCTTGAATAAACATTTGAGCATAGGAAAAAAAAAAAAAAGCCATGATGTGTCTGCAACATTAACAGTGGCTGGGTAAAAATGAATGAAGAAAGTAACCTTTAGCACCCGTGTCCATAAAGAATACTTAAGCAAATCCCGCTGAATCTTTCTTTTAATCATTAATTTTAAATGGACGGGGATGTTTACAACAAGCCACTTTGTTTCCGAGCAGGAAGCGCCAGGTTTATCTCCAATAACTCACGTTTGTGGGGCAGGGCTGTATGTCTCTAACCTGACATGCATTCATTATGTGGCAAGGTAGCGCAGCCTGACCCCGGCCCCCCTCGGACCCGCTGCATTATTCATGTCTGACTCACTCTGTGGAGTTTTACTCGAGGACCCATTTCCCCTTACCGGGCACTGCACTTGCGTGGGCATGTTTAATGTTAAACGGCATTTAGAGCTCACATTAATGCCTAATTTTATCACGAGCCGTAGTTTCATTTTTTTCATGCTCTCAGAGCTGAATTGCTGAAAAAACACTGATTTATGATTCTGCATTAAACATCAGCCTATTGATCTGTCACCTAATCGGTGCTGTTTCTTTATTTATTTTTTTTTAAGCACACTTTTCTCTGATTTTTCTTTCCTGGCTCTTCTCACCTTATTTTGCTTTTTTGGATATGATTTCTGCTGTGGTTAAAACGTCACACACTGTTGCTGCAGCAAAACCTGCCTGCCAAGGGTTTTTTTTTTTTATTATCTTTTTTCCTCCAACAATTCCTGACTGATTTGGCTGTTGAGAGAAAGAGAGGTCTTGTTTGGGGCTTTTTCCGTTTGTTTGTATTTTATTTTATTTTTTTAAAATTGGGAACTGAGTTAGGTGGATTTTCGAGTGCTAATGAAATTGTGAGACTTATGGCGCTGGCTACAGCCAGCCGGAGTGTGGGCAGACGCTCCGCGCGCCTCCCCACTGTGCTGCTGTGCAAGCATCCCCGCTGTTATGTTTGCTATAGTTTTAATGTCTGTGAAAAATTCCTGATGCAACTAAATTATGTTCTGCCCTCTCGACGGTATAAATAAACACCCAACTTAGCCAATTCGTCTTCCTCTTGCCCAGTGCAGAAGCATGCTCTGTCACAGGAGGCTTAACCCCGCTCCTCGATAGCTTTGGTGCTATCAGGCAATGCAAACTTGCTTCAAAGAGAACACACTTTGGGCTTGATTCTTTTTTTTTTTTTTCTTCAGAGATGTCAACTGTGCCAAAACTCTCTTTTCGTTCCGTTGGTCTTCATATTGTGGCAATCACGCCGCTTAAAATACACATGCACATACACACATATTAAAAAAATTCCTTATGCCACTTTTAATGTCAGGATGTTTTAATGTTACTATATGAAGCATAAAGGTCCCAGTTTTAATCACTTGCATTACACTATGGCAATCTTTTTGTGAAGATGCATTGTGTAATACTTTCTTGTTTTTTCTTTTTAAAAAATCTATAAGAAGTGCTCAAACTAACTAATGTTTGCTATAAGGAAAATAACCAATTTGTGATCAGAATTGATTTTACTTTTTATTCATGCCTCAGAAACAGACGTTGCTGAAGAAAATGGGAATTGCGTGAAACCTCTCTGTATGGGCAATTGATAAATTCACCCTATGCGATATAAAAAGTGGAGTTTTCAATGAATATTCATACAACTTTTGCAATCCGTTAGCAAGACCTCAGACAATGAGTTTGCAACTTGGTCCTACTTAGCAAAAATATATTTAGAATTAATGGCAGGGAGGGGGGGAATGAAAAAAAAAAGAATAGGAGCACTTCCAAAAGTTAAACTTTAATGCCTCGAACTCCAGGTGCCAGAGTTGGAGGGAAATAACCAATAATAGTCATTTTTTACATATTTGATGGGCCTGATTATGCAATGTGCAACTCTAAATGGCTTATAGCACATTGTAGCATGGTTCCATCCCATTGGCTGCAGTAGGGTGCAGGCAGATGGATGACAGTGACAAGGAGAGAAGTGCTTTTGCTTAGCCGTGCGTTAAGATGCCATCCAGAAGCTCTGTGCACTGCAGACACTTCATTAGGATGCCAGGATAATGGTAAACTACCACTCAGAGTGACACCCCATTTCCTGCTTACTGAGCTCTCCAACCTCGGCAGATGTCAACAATCTCACAGTGCTACAGAGCAGACCGAACTTTCCCGGCACTTTGACTCCAATTTTTTTCCCTTAACAGCGCCATACATTACATGCAATATGTAACAGCAAGCACCAAGACGGAAAGCAAAATTTGCTGCCCTAATTATAGCCAAGCGGCGCACGCCACCCGCTTAGGTATTGCAAAAAATAAAAAATAATAATAAAAAAAATTAGGAAAGGGGGGAAATTGTGGGTTGTTTGGTTGGGGGTAGGTTGGACCCTGAGTTTTTCTGGCTGCATGGGGCAGCCTGAGTGCCCTGGGATGCTCCACTCCCCTGCGCAGGGCTCCGGAGTGCTGGGCAATGGGGCTGAGCTCTTGGCCATTCAGTGCACGGGGCTCTGCTGCTCTACGGGGCTCTGGGGGCACGAGGAGCATCTGGACAACATGATGTTTCCCCTGCAGATGCAGCCAAAACTGCGCCGCAACCCCTGCCCCACGCGCCTTTCCACAGAGCCCCGGGAGCTGCTTTGGAAAATCACAACCTACAACCAGAAGGGATTCCGCAAGGCCACCCATTCCCGTTTAATCACTTGGTGCATATTTTTGAAATCAGGGACCCTGCTTGCTTTCTACCCAGGGTTCTTTCTCTTCAGGCAACCGGGCGTCCTGCTGTCCTCGCCGGTGGCTTTTGGAGCTCTCCACTGGTTCCCGAAACCCCCCCAAACGACTGCAAAGCCGAGTCCGGGTCCTGCAGTATTTATTCAGCTGCTGTCCACTCCTCCCCTGGGTGAGATTCCCAGCAAAGGTCTCCAGCAGCCTCATCGGGCTGGCTGGGAACGTCGCCACCGGCTTTGCCCCCGAGAAGGAGGATCGGGCCCCTGGGCAGGACGTCAGGAGAGGACCCGCAAACATAGTGAAGATGAGAGATATGTCTGAGATGTAGAATATGTAAAATTCCACACTCTAAAAACGAGATTTTTTTTTAAGTGTGCTGAATATTCACCCTGCCTCATACATTAATTTTTTTTTTGCTTGGCTATCTCTAACCTTTAGTGTATTAACCCTCAGCAAAAGAAGGGAGCAAGGAAGCTGATTTCTCAGATGACCCATACGAAGGGGTTAAAAGGATTCAGTATTTTCAGTAATCAAAGAAAAGCATACATTTTATTCTTTCCCTTTTTTTTTCTAACATTAAAAAAAAAGTAAACAGCATCTCCCCAAGGGAGATTTAGATTTGAAGACTGTTCATTATATCATTTGAATAAGACTAGACCTGGCCTTTTGACTTTGAACCACTACCAAATTTCAGGCTGTGAGGAAATTGTTCTACATTTCCTGACAAATTGAGTTAAGCAGACATTAAGTGGGCTTTAAGAAAACAAATGGCCATCTTTATCACAGGTGGACACTGATGGCTTAATGGGGCCTGGGCTGATTGTATCACTTCTAATGGCTTGACGGGAAGCATTAGGGTTTTTGCATAAAGAACTGGCATTGCGAGCCCTGCTAACACAGACCTGTCAAGCGTTCTGTATCCCTTTGTGCATGGAAGCAGATGTTTGTATGTATACTATGAACTGGCATTAGAGCAAGCGACAGATGCCTGTATGAATGCCAGGTTTGTGAATTTTTACAGCAGAAGCATGTTCTGAGGAAGTGCAGCCCTGCCCTCTATCATAGGTAATTCCCCGCGGAACTTGCTAAATCCCAGCTATGTTTTCATTATTTGCTTTTCCTAGCAACTGGATGAATGCGGCTGCCCTGAAAACGCGAGGCGCGGACGCCACCGAATCCTCGCGAACCGGCAGCGCCGCCGCCGCGGCTGCTTGGAAGTTGTTATTTTCTGCAATTTGCCTTTGCACCATGTAATCTGAACCAACCTTTCTCCGAGGGGAGAGCGGTATTATGGCTATATAATTAAAACTTGCATTATCGCTAGCCGGTGAGCCCTTCTCTCCTCCCTCCTAACTGCCCCCCTCCAAAAAAACAGGGGGAAAAAAAAAGGAAAAAGGAAAAGAAATTTGAATTAGATGCCCGGCATTTTGCTGCCTTCTGCATCCACAACTTGCCCCGTAGTTGTCTGTCACCAACACGAACAGGTAGCTCGCAGTCCATTAAACAAACACAGTGCCCCCCTCACTTTTATTTGACATTTTATTTGGCTGTGACAAATGAGCAGCAGTTGGATTATAACATAATTTGTCTTGTCTTTATTACCAGCACAAAGGACACCATTCATTAATTATTCTGCCGTTGCAGCTTAACACTAACTGGAAAGGTCCCTCTTCGGACAGATGGCGGGGACGATGTTATTTATATCAATCAGCCAAAATCCTCAACAAGGATTACTGTTCCTGAGACTACAATGATTTATTTCTTTTTACCTCACCCTCCCTCAACCCCCTTCTGCTTTCAGAGATTTCTCTATAAAAAACGAAATTTGATGGGAATCTTAAAGCAAAGCCATATTTAACCTGTTAGCTCGCAAAACAACATGCATGCTACATCAGTTTAACTGCACCATTTTAGTTGCATATTTTGAATCGTTTCAGCTTCTTCCTTGTCTTTTTTTTTGATCTCCAACTCCACCAAGAAAAAAAAAAGAAAAAAAAAAAAGATTAACCGAGAGGGTCTTGGAGCAGCAAGTTCAGCAAAAGTTTGCCTTTTCTGTAACACCATCCTGCTGTTGTCCCCGGGGACCACCGGGATCAGGAAGCAGTGCCAGCTGTCAGGATTTCTGTCCCTGATAAGATGAGATGACCCACCTTATTACACGGGGAGCAGCACTGGACCCCGCCGCGAGATGAACTCGGATGTTTATTAAAACTCGGGGCTAAACTGAGGGTCACATCGTGCAGGAGACAGATGCTCCTCGCTGCCCGCTGGATGCGAGTCTCGCTTCGGCATCAAGGGGCGGAGGGATTTCACCTAACTCGTGCTGTCTTGTCAGGGGTTCTGCCCAACGCGTGATCCAGCCACAGGAATTTCTGCACTCCTCGTCCAGATGTAAAAACCGCCCGCGCGCCGCTCCGGAGAGCTCGGAAGTGCTGCCCTTCCCGGCACGCGTTCCCCCTTGGCGCGTGATCCTCACGCATCCCTACATCACATCGGGCTGAGGCATTTAAAGTTTTATCCAAGTTGCACATGCTGTTAGGGAGGACTAAAACACAGAAACTTTCATTGTCTGAAGAAATTATTGGTATAACCTTGCTATCCTGATTAGTTTGCAAATATTAAAAGTCCCATCAAGACAAATATCAGCAACATGCAAATACCCTTGCAGGTTGTGATTAAGATTTTAAATGTATCCTTTTGCTTTTAGTTAATGAAAAACAAAGTCTTGGAGGATCTAAGTTGTAATTTATTAAACATGAAAGGCTCCTTGATGAAATATAGAAATGAGATATATTTTGCATTTCAAAGATTTAAGCTGACAACTTACTTGCATGCAAATAAGAGCAAGATTTGTAAAAATATTTGAAAAGAAATTATTCCTGAATGTACTTATTACAATAATGTGGCATGTAGATAAGAGAAACACACAGCATTAAAAGACATTCATTTCTCCAAAGTCTTAAAATTAGCTTCTTTCTGCCATTGTGTATTAATGTTCTTCTTCAGGAATGCAGCATATTAAAGAACTGAACAGAATTAGTAATAAATTTGTTAATTACAAATTTAAGCAACACAACTGTGTTGTTTTCCCAATATGTCTTTTTTTTTCAAAAGCAGAATTGCTAATGCATTTTAATCATTTATGTATAAACATTTGAAGATAAAATATTCTGAAGTTTATCAATTTCAAGAGCTGTTTATTTGCTGGCAAAATAGGGCATGTTATACAACATATATCTTATCATTTTTGCTCATCAAATCCCCATTTGCTGAATGCAAATTTCTCTGGTCTAAGTGCTCTTGCACCTCAATTTAAATGAATAATAGGATAGACTCTATTAAAATCGGTTTAAGGTTGCCATGGGTGACATATCAGTAGGGTTAAAATGAGAAAAAAGGTCACAGAGGCAGTCCTTACAACCTGTTTTTTTTATTATTATTATAATGAAGCATATGTAAGTATCTATGTAGGTTTAAACGACAACATATTGATATTGTAGGCAATACTTAGTTTGTGAGTCTTTTTCCTCTTTTTTTCTTTCTTTTTTTCTTTCTTTTTTTTTTTTTTTTTAGATGGTATAGCCAAGCCAAATAAATGTGAAATTATAGTATCATCAATAACTCTGGAAATGTATTCAGTTGCACTGAAAATTAGAGCGTAAGCCTTGGTGCAATAACGCTGGAGACTGACAGATTGTGGATTTGTAGAAATAACAGAGAACTCAGAAAAAGCCTGTACTTTTGCTGCAGCAAATCCTTCATTTCAAGGAACCAGCAAGGTACTGTAATCATATTAACAAAGCAGCCAGAAACTATACCCAAACACCTCATTTAAGAAGAATTTTGAGTCTTCAGCTAACCTGATTTATGGGATTATGCATGCAGTTATTTGATAAGTATTGAAAATACTACCACTTCACACTGAAGGCTTCCTTGATCTATATTTTTGTGTGTGTGTGACATAGTCTTATCCTGTTTAAAGCTTAAAAAATACTCCTCCTGACCGTTTCAAGGACTTGAAAAATAAAGTAAAATCTCAAAATTTCCTGAATTTTGGGGCTGTTTTAAAATCTATTTATTAGAGTAGTCCCCTTATTACTCACTTTTTATGTTATGCATGATTTTCATTTGGATTTCACAGACTCAGATTTTTGATACAAATGTTGTATTTCCCCTCTTTCTCAGACTACAATAAAGAGCAAAATCTCCTTATTTGCTAAGGTTACAGTGTTAGTTTAATTTTCATAGGAGAAGTGGAATATTTTGAAGTGAGTAACATTTACCAAGTCATTAGTTTTATGCAAACTAGGAAGGAAGATGAAAGAAAAAAAATTATCAATTATTTATAGATTGTTAAAATGTATCGTAGTGCAGTGCTACTGTATAGAAATGACAATTAGCCAAACTTACCTTCTATAATTAATAATGCATATATTATGCTCTTTGGGCAACTAATCACCAGTTCTACAAATTTGTTTGACACTGCTGAAGATACCTATCACCCACCCGGGTGAAAATAAAGAAAGGAGAACAATGTTCTCCCGTTAATGAATGGCCAACTCCAGAAGGCTTTTGGCTATGCTTAAATTCATGCCATGGCTGCGCGGGACGGGACAGGACAGGGCTGCTCCTCTAGCCCAACCGCTTGACTCCTCCTGTGCTTCAGGATGTTTCAAGCAGAGGCTCTCAAGTATTATTTTTCTCCCTTGAAAATCTTCTCCTCTTCAGAAAGCTCTTCCCCTTTTTATTTCATTTCTCCCCTTTGGAAATCTGTTCTCATGATATGGCCACTATAAGGTGTCTTGCTGAAACATCGCCCTCCCCATTTTTTGGGATCCTAAGACCATCCCTACAATAGGTATGGGAGGCATTCAAGTGCTTAAATGCCAGCATCTAGTGATATTAGAGTTCTCCAGTTATACTAGAATATAGTTATATGTAGAATATACTGACTAGTATATAGCTATACTAGTCTCCAACTAGCTATATGAGACTGCGGCTGCCCAAAAATTTTGAGCTTCTGAGGCACATTGTGCAGCATCTCAGGCATCCAAGATGGCACGAGGACCACTAAAGACAGGGAAATGTGGTTACCTGATGTATTTGATTATGGTAGATATGCACACATAGGCACACTCATAAATATATATACATACATATATCAGTGACTGTATCTGCAGCCTTGCAGACGGGTCAGACTCTGCTCCTGACATTGCCTCCCATGAACAAAGAGTTGGGAAGGAAATGAGTGGGCACAGGAAGCCCTTTCCCACTACATCTTGCCAAAATCACGTGTCACCAAGACACTGAGATCCATAATGCAATAGAGGACACAGCTGGTGCCGTGACTGGTGGCTCATCTGGGACATGGACCAGTGCCTGCTGAAGAAGCCAGGTAAGTCACCATTTCACAGAGAGCCTTGTCCCACTGGTTTTCCTGCTAGATTTCCAGCCTTCTGAAGACATAAACACTGAGGGGAATTGGGAAGGAGAGTACCTTTGTGCAATTATTTTAAATGGCTCCTCTCTTTGCATTAAGGAGCCACTAGGAGATGCCCCACTGAGAAATTTCTGCATTTTCCAATTGCTTGCTACCTGTTAATACACATAATGCAGGCTATGGTAGTCTGCCATGGCAGAGGACAGTGCAGAATTATTATTATTTTTATTTGTTATAAGCACACTATTTGCAATAATTTATGGAAATTCTTGAATTTATAAATATCAAGGCTCTGCCAAATATTTTAACTATCCCTCCATGGCAAATCGTCTTTAAACACTGGCAGTTTTTTCCTTTTAACATTTACTTGTGGACCAGAAACACTTGCAGTCTATTGCCCCTGGCCTTCTGTGAGAATGTTAGTTAGCAATGCTCATAAAAACTCAATTCATCAATGTGAACATAATTTGCTATGAACAGAAAGCTCACAAAAGGGTGAATTTGTCAGATAGACAGGTGGCCTGAGATCTCTCCCTGATACTGAACGATATGAATAATAGATTCTGGTAAATGTATGCCAAGACTTGAGCTGTAAACACAGCTGCCTCCGTTCCCTTCCAGAATAACAGCTCCGAGAACGAGCGCGCAGGAGCCGCCGCTCCACCTGAGGACTCGGTGGGCCACGGACGCGGACGCGCGCACAGTGCACGTCCCCACGCAATGTCTTGCAGAGAAGCAGCCCCGTGCAAACAACGGGGCTCTCTGCACCTCCTTTCTCGGGCCCCCCTCACTCTGGAGGGATTTTAGCATGTGTGGGGAGCAGGAGGAGGGAATAATAGGAAACACTGAAAATATATTTTATTTTAAAATAGCTGCAGACACAGCAATATATCTTGCTGGGACTTGGAGATAGGGTTCGGTTGACTTCCGTAGGGAAAGGATGCGGGCGGGAGACAAAAAAACTTCATGATGTCGCATGGGGAAAATGTAGAAAATAAAATAATGGGGCTTGTGTGGCTGTGATATTCCTTCCAAAAATTAGCTAACTATCACAAACCTAGCTAAACATCCCTAGCAGGATGTTTCTTTTTATTGCAGACTACAGGTATTTAGAAGATGTATTTCTACTGGATTCCATTTCAGCTGTCTTTTAGGCTTAAATCATTAATTGCTGCCCATGGACCAGGTGAGTGAGATTATCACATGTGCAAAAGTGACCTTTATGCTTTTCCAATGAGCCGATTTCTGTTGGATTGGTGCCCAACATAACTTTGGAGCAGGCTGAAGTCTGTGGCAGCAGTGCCGAGGGCGGACACTACAGCACTAGGAGAGCAGGGAAGGACCGAGTCCCTCACCAACCATGCTCTTTATGAAAACGCCTTCAAAATGTGGTGCAAACACCTCAGTGCTGTTGACTTTTGAGGGTAGGAGCATAATACGTTGCAGAAGGGAATGTCTGGCTGAAGAGCTTGTTTTGCTCTATCAAATGCTTTATTTTTGCAATTCTAGCTGAGAACATGAGATCCCTTCTTTGCTCTACATAGTCAGGGTTTAATATATTTTCCCGCTTGTAAGCATAAAATAGCAAGCTTTATTTTAGGGATAAGGCAGGCTCCCTTTCTGATCCTCCACTGGCAGTGATGGAGCCCGGGAAGCAAACTGGGAGTTGTATCATCTGAAGTTCATACGTGTTTGCTCTAATATTTGTTATTTAGGAAGGCTGCTTCTCGGTAATGAGTTGGCTAAGGTGTGAGGCATGTAGCACTGAACACTGAACCAACACATCCTAAAGCTCCCAAAATGTGACCGCATATGAGATATTAAAGGCAAAATGGAAGTTCTGAACAAATGAAATCACTGTCAGAATAATAAAAGAGAAATGAGCTATGATCTAATCTGTTTTCTAGCAGTGTCACAGAGGAGCTATAATAAAAGCTATTTGCAAAGTTCAGAATCATTTCCCGTGCAAAGCCATTCGCACACTATACGACTCTGGACAAATGGAGGGGGTCTTGGCTTTGCCAAAAAAATTGCATGTGAATAGTTTACTATTAGTTTTAAGTTTGTGCACCTAAATCATCCAGTTGGCTGCAATTTAAGCTTCCTCCCTGTTTCAAATGGCACGTGAACTTGTGCACCTGGGTTTCTCCCTCTATTTTTGGTGCTTCTTCACTCTTTTCTGCTTACGTACCGCAGGGTAAAGAATGCACAGGAAAAGAATAAAGCCGCATCACTGGATAATGGGTTATCTAGCCCCCTCTTGCAACATGCACGACACAACTGAGAGCCTAGCAAAGCATTTATTGTGCCCTCACTGGAAATGCTCATTTTGTTCTTTGCCTTGGAACAAGGCATCAACTGCAATCCCAGTCACACTGTGCCTCTGTTTTTATCTCCACTCACCATCTCCATAACCAGCGTGTGAGGATGATACATGCAGAAGGGACCCCAAGAAGGATTAGGTGAGTATATTAAGGCCCATTTCCTCCTTTTGAAACAAATACAAGTGAGCTCCACCTCTTGTGAATTTTTCCATGTGTTATTTTTTGCATTTCAAGAGGGAGAGAGGTTGGACAGCTGGAAACGGGATTCAGCCAAAGGGAAGATGACATGGAGCAGAGCTGAGCTGTCCTTGCTCTGGGCTGTGGAGAACAGTATGAAAAGATGGAAAGCTACAGAAAAGAGCCCCAGCAAATGCTGAGAGTAGGCGAGAAATGGCAGTCCTTGCTCTCGGCTGGTTTCTGTACCTGGCATAACAGAAACCGAGCCCTAAAACATCTTTCTAGCTTCAATTTAATGCCTTTAAACATAGATTAAGCTACTGCAGAGGGAAAAAGAGCAGGAGATGATAGTATTTCTGTAATAAGTAAAGAATACGGAAACTGGTTTCAAAACTGTGCACCCAAACCCCTTGGTCATCTTCACATGACTCTCCCTAATTCTCCCAAGTTCTCTCGTTCAGGTTCCACTTTAGCTTATTCCACTACTGTTCCCCAAGACATTTAGTTTCTCCAGTCTGTCCTTCAGTTCTCACATCCACTCTGTCATCTCTTACAAGCCTCCTGTTCCACCAACTTCTTGTCTCACTTTCCCCTTTGCCTAATGTGTGGAAAAGACGAATATGAAGGTCACTGTCTTGTGGAAGACAGCACTGCTTTACCAGGTTGGATGACTGGGTAACCTGCTACTCAAGTAGCTGCTGTCTCATGCTGATCCTGCTATGGCAAAAATGAAAAACTCATGCAGGATGGTAACCAAATGACCTATTTTGGGCTGAGAATGGGCCTTACAATGAAAAAGTTAGGCAAGATTTCCAATTTAAATGGCACTGTGGCCATTTTGGCATGCAAAAGATGAAGATACCACCTTTTATTTTGTTTTTCTTTTTCCCTCATCTAAGTATAATACAAAAGAAATTATAAAGAGTACACAGCACTGGTCCTTATAAAGATGAAGCTTAATGAAGAAGAAGAAAGTCCTTTTTGCTTCAGAAGGAAGTCCTTTTCCCTTAGGGTTAGCAGGAAAATGTCCAGAAAGCTAATAAGCAGGATTAGAGGAGGACCAGTCCTTGACAAATTTGGACCCCCAACACTTAGCTTAGAGATTCAGCCAGCACTACAATATATGCAAGATCAGAAGATTTTATCCAGACATAATATTTAGAGAATTTTAGTTTAGTTGCCTAGTACCTGATATATGGGAAATAACTGCAGGTTTACTAACACACCTGTAACTATCACAAACACCCCAGAGTTTCAAAGCTTGGAGACCTGCTACTGATTGCAATTCATAAAATGCAGATTAAAACTACAGATATAAAATGTAGAATTGCAAGCATTATTTTGAAGGGGTTGGAGGACTGTTTTGGTAGCCTACTGATTACCAAAGGAAACGTGAGGACACGGAAAAAAAACAAAACCACAGAATAAAGGTAACTTTCATGGGATTTTCTTTAAAATGCCTTCTTTTCTAATGGCCTTAGGATAGAGTTTATGATCAAGCTGTTGCAGAAAATATAAAGTTACACAACCCAGCAAATGTGTTTGGAAAAAGAAAGTTAATTTATGTTATCTACCCTTGATATCACTGAAATTTACCTCTGCCTATATTTTCAGATATCCATCTTGAAAGCGCTTGAATACAGTATTTGTACTGCTATTAATAAGTTATTCTTTTAAACAGCATCTAGTCTTTCTTCCTAATCCAACTCCATGTGGCTATTTGCATTACTAATCAACTCTAATCGTTGTCTCACCATCAATTAAGATAGAAATGGATCCAGACAGGTAAATTAAAAATTACATTGTGTTTGGGGCACCTAATGTATGTCTGTACATTAAAATAAACAAACAAATAAACAAACAATGTCTGGGTTAGAAAATAAATTAAAAAAGAAGGCCAACATCCCTTCCAAGCATAGGCAACCAACCTCTTGGAAAAGAGGAGTGTGTATCTGTGGCACAGGGGAACATGGTGTTGTGGCATATATATAAAAAGAAACATGGTGTGTACATGCATATTATATAAATACTACTTGTAAGATTATATATAGTTCATACATGCATATATATTGCTTATATATTGTATACAAGGCTTCCAAACTAAATCATTATTCTAAGTGGCACGAGAAAGAGATTTCAGAGGGAGACAACATGAGGTTAACTTCTGATTTCTTGACTAAATGTGCAACTTATTTCCTCATTAAAAAGAAAAAAAAAAAAAAGAAAGAAAAAAAGAAAGAACACACACATACGCATCCTACCAAAACCCAGTGGTTTTGACGCTTTTTGAGGAAAAGTTCCCAAGCTATTTACTATATTTAGTAGAGAAGTTGAGCACACCAGTAAGTGTATTACTCCACTTGAACTATTGCACTAAACATAGACAGTCCCTTTCTTCCCTAAAACATTCTGGGCCACAAGCTGGATGTGTCAGCAATACAGCAGATGGGGAAAATGTATACAAGTATATTAATTTTGTGGCCCAGATTTATGCAGAACACATATTTGCACAGATTTTGTATAGGATTTTAAATCTTTTAACCCTTAATGATGTGCTTGGAAAGGGCACAAAATGCAGGAAAAGTGCCTAGAGAGAGGGGCTGCAAGGATTGCAGACTGCTGGTGTTGCCACTCGCTCTGCTGCGTGGCTTGCTCTGCCTGCCTCAGTTTACTTGCTGTGAGATATTTATAATAACGCTCCCCATCTCACAGTGATTTTGTTAAGCTGGGTTAATTAGCTTATAATTAATTAGGTTCTTAAAGCTTCCTGCATGAAAGCAGAGTTGGGCGAATAAAGTCAAAAGCAATAGAATATTGCAATTTTCTTTTTTCTTTCTTTTTTTCTTTTTTATTTTGCAAATCAGACCTGCCGACACGCTGGCGCCTGCATGGTCACAGGCTTTCAGGTGAGCATTTTTCTTCACTAGAAATGTCCCCAAGACAAAAGCGCGGCTCATGCCAGCAGGGCTAAGCGTTTCTGAGAACATTCATACCAGATGTGCGCTCACGACTGCTCTGAAAAACTCTTTTCATTGTTTGCACAATGATTTGTCAACGCGTTATAACTGCTCATGAATTATTTGCCAAAGGGAAAAAAAAAAGAATAAATTCTCTAATGGCTGTAAAGGCTGGGCTATAGGCACTTTTTAAACTACTTTAACTCTAGCATTTTGGAAAGTAATATCGCCAGGTTGAGGTCGGAGATAGGTCCATATCTGGAGAAACTGGTGGTTTTTAGGAGTAAAGAGGGTGAAGTCCCTGCTGTGTCCTTAGACCCCCAATGTAGCTCCAACGGGCACCAGAATTGCTCACAGAGCCCGGATTTAACATATAGGCTTGTCACAGAGCAGCCGACTCAGCAAAGATACTTGCTTTCCCAATATCATTTTAACAGTACTATAATGTAAATGCTTATGATGCTAAGCATTGTATGTAAATACTCAGTATTACAAAACTTCTCCATTAGCTCTAAAGCAGAACTTTGGCACTCAAGGCAACATTAGGATTAGCACCTGGCTAATCTCTATCTAGCTGCATAGTTTATCCAGATATATTTTATACTGAATGTATGTTTTTCAATAAAAATATGTTTATATAAAGTTGTTTTTCTTATCTATATCCAGATAAACTTTATGTAGCTCTAGGTTGGAGACAGGTCTCCAAACTTACATAAATAAATGTATGAGTCAACTCCTAAGTGCTCATTTAATGTGCAAATTTATCTTTATGTCAGTGCACGTGCCCATAATATGGGTCCCTATCTATATGTTCAAATAATCATATGTTCAAATAACATAGCTAAAGGACTATAAAAATGACATTTTATGCCCATCATCCCCAGAATTTAGGTGACAATGACTGATCCATCCACGTAGGAGTGAAGGGCAGGAAAACGTTGGTACCATTGAGGCACAGGAAGCTAAAACATCCTCACCAAAATTCATCGTGGCTGCTATCAGAAAAATGGCTTGGATCATTAGATGAATAATCTCCATGAAGTTTTTAATGTAAATTCCATGTAAATAATGCACAAATGGAAAGAAGTCTGAAATATTCTCTGCAGTACATTTGACCAGCTTCAGAAATAAAAATCAACTGCAAAGCATGCATTTATGTAGTACCTTATTCAGTAACTCAGGAGACCGTACAGTATGCTATCTGCAGGAAAGCATTTTTTTTCCTCCAGATGTCTCTTTTTCCTTCCAGAAGTTGCAGAGCATTGGACAAGCAGTAACAGATGATGAACACATGCATAACTACAAATGGGCAAGCTGATTGTTTTCAGAATTGGTATAAACATTTGCTCTTGGATTGAGATTTAGCCCATAGCAAATCTTTACATTCTCGTTATAAACCTCTGACAAAAAGAGCTTCTAATGAAAATGCTGACAGTGTGAAAACGTGGTTATGGTCAGGAAAACAAATGGATAAAAAGTGGCATTTTGTGGTTCCATATGTATACTTCAACGGCGCGAGCCAGGCTCCATCTTTACTTAGTTTACATTTCAAAGCAAAAGCTGGATGGTCACTGTTTCTCCTACCCTTTCTACTTAGGGCCCCCAAACCTATTGCTATTCCTGCTATCTTGTACGTTGTTGTCCAAAAAAATCCAGAGGCTGGGCTAAGAATCTCCCTGACAACTCAGCAAGAGAGGCTGCAGCTGGATTTTTATAATCTGTTTTATTTCTGACTATACAGAGGGTGGTAGCACCCAAGGGCTCTAGCCAGGACACAGTCTCACTATAGTAGTTTCCATGAAAGCAAGTGAGACCTGGAAGGAAGGCGTATTGGAAAAAAAAAAAAGGGAAAGCTGGAGGTTTATATATATGCATGTGCATATATGTGTGTACATATGTATATGTAGAGAAGACAACTGCATTGGGCTGCAGGATGCAAACAAGAAGGAGGAGGAAGAGGACACAAGCAAGACGGGAATGGGGATTTAGGTAGTGCCAAGTGCAATCTAGGAAAGTGGTTCCCAAAGGCTCATGTTCTTCCTCCTTATGAGGTGCAAAAAGTAAATAAATAAGATAAAGAGTCAGAGGCACATGCAAGGTATTCTATCCATTTCAAGCTATTTTCTTGAAAGAGCTCATGCAGGCAACAAGAATGAATACAAGGTTGGGGAGTGTTTTGGATGTACTTTACAGGAAAGAATAGCGGCAGCAGTAGAAGTATTCCTTAAAAAGCCCCAAGAAGAACAAAACTCTGATGAAGAACACTGGAAACTCAAAGGATAATCCTGCACCTTACACATTATCTGTCCAATCCAATGTCACTCTGTATTCTCTAGGGTGTCTAGGAGGACTTTGTGGGTCTGATGTTCAGAAGTACAGTAGCATACAGGTCTGGGGAAGATCTGCAGATCTTTTACCAGTGATGGGAATCTGGTTGGGATGAGTCTGGACAGATAAAATGATCCCCATCACCGTGTACCCTGCAGGGAGCCGCCATGTCACAGTGCTCAAAGGCAAACCATGAGGAGAGAGAGGACTATTTGCTGAATATTCATCAAAGCACAAGCAAGTGCCGATCAGCGGGTGATAACCCAACAGAAATGTGGGTTTATATACACAGACCATGTGAATGTTTTTTGGACAAGCCATTGAATTAGGTGCTATCTGACAGAGAGCTTATTTCTTTCTTCAACACCATCAGGGCTTACTAGGCTTGCTTTAAACTATCAGCTATGGAATAAAAGAAGAAGATAAGAAAATGAAAGATATAAAAAGTGAAAAAAAAATCCCAAGACTAAGTTCTTAAGAACCAGGAATGTCAAACAAGCTTGGGACTGATAAGCGAGAGGGAAGCAGACAGACTGACAGCCCAATAAGGCATGCAGGAAAACATCCTCTTCTGAGATAGATCCTGAAGATGTTCAGGATACTCACAACCCCTTCAAACCCAAACCCAAGTCCAGCCAAATAAATCCTTGGATAGTGAGGTAAGAGCAATGATGTATGTAGTGAGAAGAACAAGAGATAAATAAGCAGGGTTAAGTTATGACTGAGGATGCTGGAGGAATGGCAATGAACCGCGAGCACTCGAAGGATGCAAACCCCAGGGCTAAGACCCCTCCTCCCCGCGGCCAGCGAGACTTTGCTGGTGACTCCAGTGTGACCCGAGCAGACAGAGGAAACACTCGGCCCAGCAAAGGGGATATGAGAAGTGATGCTTTTGCATAAAGTAAATTAAGCAGAGCTGTTTCGGGAAGACCTCCAGACAGCAAGAGTGCCCATGGAGCTAGAAAACAAGGACACCGCGCGCAAGGACTTCACTGCCTTGTAGCATAATGAACACAGAATTATATCATTGCAACAATACACACCCGCTGAATTTGACTCCACTTGAGGAGACGAGAGCTCTTAAGTTGCTACGTTGCAAACATTTTAATTGAACCTGGCTAATTAGAATATAACAAGTAGTTAAAAATTATGCAATGCTTTAAAAATCTTTTTAATTAATTTGGAATTCTGAAGGCAAATTAGTAAATGTACAGCAATAACTTCCCGTGCTCAACTCAGTAAATAAAGTAAGATATATGTTGTCAATAGGGACACTTCGAGCAAGCATAGAAAAGTAGAAAATAATAACATAGGGTAAGGAATAATTAATTAATTCAAGCTTCAAGATAAGATCACTGTGTCCTGCTGACCCCACATGTTAATCAGTTGATTGATTAATTGCTACAATCATAATAATTATAGGGTGTAAATTTAAATACACTTAATGATAGTTTACATTTAGAATGAAAATGTTCTTTTATGTCTGCTTATCTTCTTTACTTCTTGAATCCTGGTCTTTTTTGTTGCTGTTGTTTGCCATAAATAAACTTGAAGTTTTTTTTCTGATGAAATCTCTGTTATTAGGTAGGTTTATATTTTGCTCAGCTCATCAGCAATACTCTTTTTTGTGGCCTCCACCTCCTGTCTACTGAAAAATATGTTCCTAGATGAGAAACAATTGATTATGTGTAATAACCAATACAACTTCATTAAAAGCTCATCCTTAAATGAAAGACCACGAGACAGACCAATATGGCTGTTGTGCAGTTATAGACTGCTTTTATCCAAGAGGCCTTTACACAGAGCGCTGCTTCTGCCACATAAACCCAGCCTAAGGTAAAAAGCTAAAAAAAAATCAGGAGCACAGAAAAGTATTATCCAAAGTAAACCAAAGAAAATAAAAATAAAACTCCCTAAACTTAAGAATTCTCCTCAATATGCAAATTAAAAAAAAAAAAGATTTAAGTATATAGAGACAGTAGAGATGGAGTATTTTCAAGATAGTGCCATCACCCAGCTTTATACATAAAAAGAAGGAATAAAAAGTCCATGGGCTCTTTAATAGGAATGGGAGAGCTGCTACTTGAACCTGCCATGGCATGAGCCAAGTCCCAATGTCACCTGGGTCGCCACAAACACACCGCAGCCTAAGCTGACGATGTGAGATTTTATCACACCTTTGGCTTGTGATACCAGAAGAAAGAACTGGTCCCTTATATGGTATATTCCCAAGGAGCATCTCTTTCCCTCCTTTTAGCTCCACTGAGGACAAAGAATTTCAGGGCACTGGAAGTATTCAGCATGCACATGATATGCTGATTTCTTATTATAGGCTACACAGCAGAACTTGACATCTACAGCATCTTTTGATCTGTACCTTTTATCATGAAATCTAATTATGCCTTAGTACTAAAAGAAAGGCATGAGTCCCTGTACCTAGGCTGGTAGAACTAAAATCCATTTTTCCATTAAAAAGAAGAAACAATGGGTACTCAGTTGAATCTGTTGAACATTGCTTTAAAAAATCCTTCTTAAATTACAGAACACTTAAGTGACCATGAAACCAGAACTGAGGTGTTTTGGTAGGAGTGACAGGTAGAAGTTGTATTTTATTGTACTCTACATGTCCTGTGGACAAAGAACTCCTGTTTCTATTGTTGTCAACCTGTTTAACAAGTGCTGCATGTTTGGTCCTGATTTTCACTTACATTATAAATCCTTTGTGCTTCCCTTGAAGTGGAAAGTAGCCTGAAATGGAAATTTCATTTGCTTCCACTTCAAGCTGCCTTTAAGCTGACAAAGCACAGCAAAACACCTTGGTGAAAAGTGGCTCACATTCATTTCTATTTCTAACATTTTTTTTAAAAAAAAACGTATTGGCTTAATTTTCCTTTTGCTATTATAGAACTAATTTTTGGAAGTCTTAGATAACTGTGTGGCTTATTTTTTTTTTTTTTTTGAAAAAAGCTTCAATTGAAATGTAGATAGTAACATCAGATTTCATGGCTATTTTTGATTGCACATTTATTTCTGGACATTCTAAAATATTCCTTTATAGATTTGCCACTTTTTCTGCAGTGATAGCTATTAAATAGGCGGTTCTGGGAAAGGTTAGAAACTGTAGTGTAACTATTTTAAGGAGCTATGACAGTATTTTTAAAAATACGAGCAAATTGCACTGAGTGAACAAACTTTTACAGTCTTCAAAGGGTTACCTGACCTTTACTTCTGCAGCTTGCCTGACTCAAAGTTACAGCACTGGAGGAGATAACAGTGAAACTGTACTATAAAAATAAATTACTATCATGAATATTAAGCAACAAGGATATAATAAACATGACTGCTTACATGATTCTGATTTATTGATACTGATTTGCTAGTAAATTATCACACAAAGCCCTCATTTTAGTTGTTCAGGAACATGTGCTAAATAAAGCTTGGTGGACACTTCCCAAAGACCTTGACATCTGTCACTGAATTTGCACTTTGAGATACTTCGAGCCTGCTTCCACCGTGCGCAGTACAGCAATCTATTTACTTTCTCTTTGCATAGATTTTTATTTTTCCTTGACTACTTGGCTTCCTTAAACTGTGTTGCTTAGTCTTGCACAGGTTTTAGAACTACTATCACGGAGGTTCAGCTCTGATACAGTGGAACAAATCCAGCTGCAAAATCTCCTAAAGGCTGTTCATGCTTGTTCTGTTAAATAGTGCTCACTTTGAGTCAAGAGGTTTCATTACTATATTTATGAACCTCTTGGCACCAGGAGTTGGGATTTCCCAGTGCTGAGCATTAATGCATTTTGCATCACTCCTTAGCATGGGGAACGCCAGCTCACCGGTGCAGAAGGGTTAAAGACAGCAAAACCAGGACTTTATTTCTAGATAGAAATCTTCCTTGCACGTGTGCCCGCTTTCCCTGTGTGTGTGTGTGAGTTTTCTCCGACACCATCAGATAAGGGCAGGAGCAAGGAGGCTGCCACAGCTACTACCGACCAGAAATTGCAGCCTTGGAGATCTCTCAGCATTAACAGCCTGTATTCCCAATCAGATATTTGTTATCCAAATTGATGGAAAGTATCCCATCTGAAAATAGGATTATTCCCCTTTAAATTTAAAGCCTGCTTTGTGCTTATGTGGCTTATATCACTTCATGACATGGTGTGTTATGTCAAACCTAAGATTATTTTTGGAGATTTCTGAGACAGAATCTACTTCATTTTGCCTGTCATCAGCCTAAAGCATGTGCCAAAAGACCCCTTTTCTGAGGCAGTGATTCACAAATACCATCTGAACTAAAGGACAGCTACAGCTTCAAAGCAAAAACACATATCTTGGATCAGATTCTACTAACATTTCATAAAGTGGTTACTCTTATGGTTTTGAGACTTCTCTGCAGAGGATTTATATCCACACAGTGGGCTATTTTTTTTTAAACATGTTAACGCACTTCAAATTGCAAGTGGGAGCATGGAGAAGCAAGGAAGGACTTGATGATCTTGAAGGTCTTTTCCAATGATTCTCTGAAGGATCTCAGACATGGAGTGTAGGTTGGTGCTGGGTGAACGTGAGGCTGCAGCTGCAAATCAAACAGGAACAAGGGAAAATGCCCTTCTAAAAGTGGCACTTGACTGCCCAGAGTTGGAGCTGTGGAAGCGTATATAACCCTGCCTGCTGGGCAACCCTCCCCGCTTCTCCCTTTTTGATTTTTGTTTGCTAGAAGAGAAGGAAAAGAGAAAGGCAGGGGAAGCGCCTCCAGCCTGCAGGCTTCCTCCGCTCAGCCTGGGAACACATAGGGCCACCAAGGCCATCGTGTCCTCTTGCTCTCTGCTTTCCAGGCACTCTCATAGTGAGTGCTGGTAAAAAACACACCCTGCAACCACGTTTGAGGTATTCAAGAGCAAACGAGCCAAACTGGGAGTTTTCGGTGAACTTGACTGTGCTCCTGATCTGACCATACCAAGCAATTAAAGCCTTAGCGCTTTAACGGAATAATATTCTGCCTGAGCCAAAAGGGTGAATGGGGCAACGGGTTTTGTGCAGAAGGGAGTCAAAGGGAGTAGTTTGACTTTCCAGGAAGCAAGATGGACCTCATTTCACTTCAAAACTGTCAACATTTCAAATTTGATACCTATGCTACAAGCACTAGGCAGCGTGCCTGTGTAGAGGCAGGAATGTCTCTACATCTAAGGAAACATCCCTAAAAAGAAAAGTTGAATGAACCTTGTGTGGATGAGATTGCCTCCACACCACAAGCTCCCTGACACCTATTAAGAAGAGGAGAACTTGCAGCACTCCTCATTTCTTCCCTTCCCACACTATTTCTTACTTGACTCCTCTTGGTCACTGTTATGTGGCACAGCTGGTGCAGCACAGCTGCTGAAGATGCTTTTCCTTAGCCACATTACCCAGGTCTCCAGCCCTACTTTTTCACAATTTGTGTCCCTCCAGAGACACCATAAATCACATTAACTTTGAACTCTGGCCCAGCCTTGGTAGGAATACCGGCCTCCCCTCACATTTAGACATCATTCCTTTCCCCAAGTATTTTAGTTTGCCATCATCCCACCAGTGGTGGACACAGATCTGGTCAGCAGGGTACTTTAAGGGAAAGGATTTTTAAAGTTTTTTTTTTCTTTTCATTTCTTTCTCTATAGCATTTGCAGACTATTTCTAGAACAACATTTCTAGAAAAAAATATTGTTGTTGTTTTAATTCCCCTGCGCTGTTTCTTGCTCTAAGGAAGTAAGGTACACTTAAAGCTTTCTCTGAACTATTCAATTGTACTTTTACGTGATTTTCAGCCAAAGATTTGTCATGGTCCTAAGTGAAAAGGCTGAAGTTACGCATTTTCTTCTAGCTCACTTAGTGCATTATTATTAAGGCTCTTTTCTGTAGCTGTAAAGAGGTCTTCTCTGATGCCATGTTGCTAGGTACACTCTTCCCTGTTATAGAGTAATATTTTATAAACCTTGGAGGTAGTGGTGTCCAGACTCATCCAAGTACACTAACCAGGGGAGACACTGCCTGATGAAGTCTCCCCCAGTGTCAGAAGCTCTTTGGCCATTTGATCAGAGCACTTCAGTGCTGGAGATGTCTCAGTGATGTATATTGTCCCGAGGGATGCTATTGCTACTATGAACGATCACAATTTCAATTTTTCAAGGGCCAAATCCAGCTGGAGTCTTTAGAAGCCACAAAAATTTTCACTGCGCCTACACTGCATAATACTCAGCTGTGTTCAAAGATCATGCTTACTTATTTTTTGTTTGTTTGTTTTTCATTTTCCACGTCCTTCCANCAACTGCAGTCTTTAGAAGCCACAAAAATTTTCACTGCGCCTACACTGCATAATACTCAGCTGTGTCCAAAGATCATGCTTACTTATTTTAATGTTTTGTTTGTTTGTTTTTCATTTTCCATGTCCTTCCATACGTCTTGTAGTAAGTATCAATTCCTTCTGCAAGGCTAACATATCTTTATTTCCTCTGCTTCTTTTACACTAACCCAATCTCAAACCCATAAATCTTCTGCTCTCTTTGCTTCTCCCCTTTCCTTTCCCTACAAAAACCCTCCAGACCACGAGGACAAACCACAGCCTTGGCCAGTGCTGGCTCCCAACTTGCTTGCAAGGCCCAGTTTCAAAGTCCTGGACCTACCATGTCCAGGGAAGTTCTTCCTGCTAAAGGTTCTCACGCAGCAGATTACTGCAGACTCAGATCCTATAATTTACTGTGTAAGCGTTAAACCATTCATATCACAAACACCTGTGCAAGCCAGTTGGCCTAGTCAATTCTTGTTTAACATTTAATTATGAATATAATTAGCATGAGTTAAGAGACAGGCCAGGCATCTGCAATAAAATTTCCACTATGCTAAAAAAATTATAACTATCATAACAAAACAAAACAAAACCCTACTAAATTGGGGAATACATCCCTGCTGAATAAACTTTTATATGACAGCAAAAGCCAAGTATTTGTGTCTTTTTCATTTGATATGATGATAATTTCAAAGTTCTACCATATTTCTAAGCCCAAGCTATAGATTTTTTTTGCCATTATTGCTATTCCTGTAATTTTAAGGTAATTTTCATCAGTGGTGGTGTAGCAATTCTTCCAGTAAAGTTCCTCAGTTTCCCCTATCTTCCTCAAAAGCTGAATGACCTGATTTGATGGTGCTAGTAAAACACTGTTTTAAGTAGATTTCATGGAGGAAAAACTGAAAATTCTTGATCCAGTGCACAGGTAGAAAATTCTATTTGCAGTGCAACAAAATTGTGTTTGAACTAAAGAAAAGGATTATCAAATATAACAAATATTATAACAGATTTCTTTTTGAAGATTCAGAATTCAAAGTCAATCTAGAATCTCATTTCCTATGGACAACTGCTATCTTGGCTTCCTTCATATTCTCATCTAGGTTTTCTCTTCCATTTCCCTCCTAACTTATTTAAAACTTTCTGTGTGAAAGAAAGAGAAAAAGAGGAAAGATGTTATAGCTGCTAATTTTCTTTGCAGTACCCCTTATCTCTAAGCATGTTAGGCTATTTTCCATCTCAAAAAGCAAAGCTATTCATAGAATGGCCCTCCAAAAGTTTTTTTCTTTCCTTTTTTTTTTTTTTTTTCCCCCTAAAACACTTGCTTCTAGACCTGGGAAGATCTATTTAAAAATGCTGTTGAACAGAAACAGTTTGCAACTGCGAAGAGAAGGTCATTGAAAGACAGCTAGGGGGTTACTGGGGCATGTTGTTCCTTAACACCCCTTGGGAACAAAAAACCTGGAATGAACCTCTTTAGTCACCAGTTTGCTGCTCTTACAAATCCATCAGATTCCCTCGATGCCGGTGTGCTTTCTTACTCCCCTTGGCTGGTGTGGAGACCTTTCTGGAATCATTTAATGGAAATGCTACAATTTCATATCCAGTTTATAGACAACTCTTCTTTAGGGATACTGTTCCTTAGCTTAAACCATCGTTTTTTGTTTGTCTTATTTTTGTCCTTATTGGAAAAATGGAGTTAACAGTTTTCAACCTCTACTCAAAATGCCTAGTACTACTTCTTCCATGATCACACAAAAATCTAAAAAGTTGCACTTCAGTTTTCAAATACTTCTTGTTTCTAGCTTTTATTANTGGAAAAATGGAGTTAATAGTTTTCAACCTCTACTCAAAATGCCTAGTACTACTTCTTCCATGATCTCTAATCATCTCTAATATCCCCTCTTAGATGAGCTCTATTGTGCTTGAGAGACTGCATACATCTACATGTGTGCATTCATATGTTTACATGGATATTTACACAGCTATTCCTGCAATTATATTACTCATAAAATTCTTCCTTTTTTCTAAGAGTACACAAAAATCTAAAAAGTTGCACTTCAGTTTTCAAATACTTCTTGTTTCTAGCTTTTATTATTATTGTTATTATTATTATTAATTTTGCTCTGTTCACACTTAGTTTGGCCTTGTACCGTCTTCTGATCTTTAGATTCAATCAAAAAGGTACTAATATGGCTGCCTTTTATGTCCAGTATATTGTGGTGACCTTGGTTTTGGTTACAAATCCTCATGTTCCCATAAAACTGAGGTTTTTCTGATGCCATGCCAAGCTTCAAAGCTTCCTTGGACAAGTAAATGGAGAATAGGAGAATCATTTCTGTAACAGGCTCACCAACTGTGAAACTGAAAGCAGTTTGATTAGGAATTGAAGCCTACAGATTGAGATTATGACAGAAATTTAAATAATGCCAAAGACTGATAAGATTTGGTTTCTCAGGAACCTATTACGTGATGATGTTAAGAGACTGTCATGGATTTCTTACAGTGCAATATGCTGACTTGTCTTTCCAAGACGAGTTGGCCTTGAGCCTTATTCTTTGTAAGCCTCAAGTGAGGTTTCTTTAGATGTCTTTTGAAAATTTCTTTAGACATCTTTTATAACTTTCCACCAAGATGATACAAGGATGTTATGACTGTCAGAATAAATGAATGTATTTCCTTCATTTCTGTTTCCCAGCTACTATTTTCATAACACTGCATAGTGGTTCAAAGCAGGTCCTTGTTACATTATGTTTTCCACCAAAGTGGCTCTGCTCTTCAACTGTGATTCTGCACTGAAGTCTACATTTGTCTATTGTCTCCTGACACAGTTTTTCTCCTGATTTTACTGAAGACAGTTTCCATGCAAGCTCCTCAGCATCTGCATTGCTCAGTGCAAATTTTGCCATGGACTGCAAAAGACCGAAGGGTCCTGGTGCCTTGGACCCGGGTTTCAAAAATCTTGTCTTAGATCACATGGACAGCAGATTTTGAGAAGACCTTTGGAGCCAAAACAGAACCCAGGCTCAGATTAAACCTCTACAGAGAGGGCAACAACCACAGAAAGAAAGATAACTGACTCGCATGGAGAGAACTGTTAAATCCTGCTTGTGTTGGTACTTTCTGTGGTCTCAGAAACACAAGTCTCCTGTTCTAATGAAGGAAGAGTTTATTAGCCTATGGAGCCTTTCCAAGTCTATGATGGAAATATGACTCTCTGGAAATCAAAAAATGAAAGTCCCACTGGCATAAGTGAAATGAGGATTTTACTCTAGTCAAGAGCAAAGTGAGACTGAGCTACAGCTTTTGCAAACTGTCAGGCAAGTGTTGCAAAACACCTATTCTATAGCTGTTGAAAACAGGTGATTTATCTTACTGCTTTCTTATGTTACCACCGTGTTTTACAAGACCATGACTTTGTGGGTTTTGTCAGACAGGACCTGTGAAGACCAGTATCTCATCTAGGCAAAACTGTAATGAATTTTAATTCTAACATCTTTCAGTAACCAAAAAAAGTTACAAAACCCTATCATGTTCAAGATCCTAAAAAAAAAACCTTCTTCAGTTTCTATATTAAAAGGTAACACAAGCCATGATAAGATTGATAGTAATGACATTGTAAATTCTGCTTAGCATGCACAAGGAGACCCTAATTGATATATTGAAAGGATATGTGTGAAATCAGTTGAAAAAAAGTGTTAATGGTCCATCAGAGAAACCAAAGGAAAAAAAAAAAGATCCAGATCTTAAAAAAATAAAAACGATATGAGTACCTAATGTGGATCTTAGGTAGTATCTAGATACTTAAAATTGCCATTATAATTCTGAAAAAAATACTCGACTGCCACGTAACCCTTAAGGTGCACAAGCTAATTGGATGGTGCAATTATGACCTTGGAATTGCTTGCTGTTTCTGTGGCTCTACTTCTCTCCATGCCCAGAAATGGTTTATTTTCCACTAGGGCTGAAAAGCTCAGTGACTCAACCTCCAAAAATCACGTATTATCTTCCTACAGGTCTGGGGAATCTTGACCCGATGGCATTGTCAGGTCCTAAGTCACTCACCAACCAGATCTGACGCTTTACAAAATGACACTGTTTTCTGTTCCTCCTACTGGGACCTTAGGTATCTTATATTAGGTTTTGGATGGTACTTGGAAGCTTGAAAGTTAGCTTTTGCATAGCTAATTAATACAATTAAGTTGTATTAGTCCTTCTCCTTTTTTTTGGAAGCAACCTCTTCTGGTAAAAATCAAGGACTTGAATTTGGCCTTCCAAGCTAGGGACAGATTGGAAATTTCTTTCCTTCATGGAATTAGGTTTTTATTTATTTATTTATTTATTTTTTGAGTGGTTGGTTTGCTTTGATTTTGGTTTGTTGTTTTGGGTTTTTTTGCAACTATGTTTGGAGAGATACACTATTTATACACTATTCTCCATCAGGAAATACCTGGGAGTACTACTCAGTATTTGGAAAGATATCAAGCAACACTCTGAGAGTAAATGTCGCTCAGGATACTCTGATCTTGCAGACAAGCAGTGGAACCTTTGTGGTTCTAAGTAGTTTAAGCGTGGTTGAACCTGCCTTCATAGAGCATTTGGTTATATTCCATCAAAAATGACTTGCTGCCAATATACCAGACAAAGACCTAGAAAAACCTGCTTTCCATTGTAAAGAACAAAATTAGTATTGGGTCAGAGGTCTTGTGGCCTTCCATTTTTCATTTATAAATTCTACAGGATAAACTACATGCACAGAAATTACCCATTTTGAGCCAGGCAAGCAAATTTCAAAGATTCTATAATATCCTGAGTTATTCTCTGATATCATGGTCATACCTAAATTTTCTAATATTATAGCCATTTTTAGAGTCATTTAGGCAGGATATTGAAGGTAGAGACCAAGCATTTTGACTAATACACAGTCCTGTACATTCTGTTCCTATGCACATAATAGCTGATGCTAAATAAAGAGGCTTCATCCAGGAAAAGTAATACACATAAGTTTGCTATGGATTTTTTCACATAATCTTTAAAATAGCATTAGCATAAGGAGTCCTTGTGGTTACTTGTTTCTTTGGAATTTCTAGATACATGGTAAGAAATATGATTGACAAATTTTTAGTGCCCACTACAGATGGGTTCTTAGAGCAGTTCATCCTCCTTTCCAAAAGTGGGGCTCCAAAAGAGCAGTGGAACAAGGATGTAATAATCATGACTATATCAGGATGCCTAAATTAGTCTTTTTTTCCCACCACCCAATAAGCCTTGGTTGGCTTATTTCTGGTATTACTAAGCACTCTTTTTTAACTATCCTGCGCACCCAGCATGCTAATAAGAGCATGCTAATACCATCCACTTTGGAAAAAAGGAGAGAAGAGATGGAGGTATCAGAGCCTCTTTTTGTAATATCCTGAAGCAGAGGGGAGCCCAAGAAGGAGATCTTCCAGCACCGATTTGGTCAGCACTGACCAGGCAAAGCAGCAAACAGAAGTTAATCAAAGAATCAGCTACTCTGGTAATGATACTGAAGACCAGAGATATTGCACTACAGCTCAGGAGTCCTATTAACATATAGAGGAGATCATTGAAAACACCTAATTGTTGTTTATAGACACTTTTTAAGTAGAGTTGATCAGAATGTGGACTTGCAGATACTATGGCAGTAAAGATCAGATAAAGAGAAGATTGATTGGACTTTGTAGATTACATTAAGCAGTTGGATTAGGTAGAAATCATCCTGATGTGCAGTAAAACACTGGAATTTGAGATTTGAAATAGTGAAAAAAACATCTTAGAGCTCTAGTATTCCTTTGCAGTAATAAGCCGCCTTAAAATCCCTCTATAAATGACTGTTCATTAGTCTATCCATGTTTATAATGGTTCTCAAAATCATAATAAGAATTAATAATAGGTCAAATAGCAGAAAGGGACATTAATTTTTCACATGTGAATATTAACGCTTCAGTAGAGAATGTCTTCCCAACATGCTTTCAAACTCAAATTCACAAGTCTATTGCCAGTTACTTCTTATTTTTGCTACCAAAGATCTCCCCACTGAGCCACCAGAAGATTTCACATTGCCTTAACTGGGAAGCTAGCACAGAGGGTGAGAACAGAAGATAGCAGGAAGGATGAGATCATGGTGTCATGATAATGTTCTTTAGAACACAGGATTGTTTGCTTAACCAAAGCTTAAACCAAAGGGCAATGAAAAGCAGTGATAAGGGGGAGAAAAGACTATATTTAGCCCCAGAAGACCAGTGGATTATCAGAAACGGAAAGAGATAAAGGTGCGAGGATATGGAATAAAACACTTGACTGCAGAATAATGTGCACGAGACGAGAAGTGAACAGCAGGCCAGATGTGCTCCGTGAGCGGACTACCTCCACTAAAGGCACCACATCTCCTCCCCTCCAAGAGAGCATCACAGATGGATGGAGAACTATCCGAAGGGGATGCCCAGACCACAGGGCTTCAAAAGAGCTTCTCACCCCAGGGCAGCACAGAAGCTTAAGCTGAAAAGTAAGAAATACTTCTCTGTTTGCACTGTAGACTATAAGATAGGAACTTAAACTCAAAGGATAATGCTCTTGTTCTAGTTTCCTCATGCCTTGAAAGGAAAAGAGAATGAGCTGACAAGAGTAAACTTTAAGTTAACGTGTTTCATTACATTACATTGTGTATTTAACTACATGACATCTCTAAATAACTGAGAAGGGAAGGATCTTGTGAGGTGCATTTAACTTCATTATATGTGATGCTGGTCTTGAAAAGCTTTAGTCAAACTAAAGACTCTTCTGAATATAAAATCAAAGTGAGCTGTACATTAAGGGTTTCACATCCTCTGACAGCTGCGCATGTGCACTCACGGCTCTCATTAACAGAAATGGCAAATACGCATGCCCGCCATTCAGAAAACAGATCTCTAAGTTCTTTACTGGTTTGTTCCTGGAGATTTTTCCCTACTGGATCTTTAATTAAGCTCCCACTAGGCTTCTTCCCTTTAAACTACCCCATCCCTGCCACACATATACCTTTTCAAGGGGAATAGACCCCAAGTTATTGTGCTTTTTTAGGCAAGTTTTTCCATGCAGCTATAGTTCTGCAAAATGCACCTGACAATAATACAGTGATGGTTTGCAGCATACAAGCCATAGAGACACATAATAGAATAAACGCCTATCACTTTGAAAACACTTTTACTGCCTTCAAACTTCAAAAAAATAGAGCAGAGGTAAGTATGAAAATGAGAACATGACTGTTTTTGCATTCTATTTATGATCACTGTAAGGCAAGAGCCCACAGCCTTGTGGAACAAAACACATGCATTTCATTCTGATTAACATAAAGACAGCCCCTTCAAACATGATTCACAATTATTAGTCTCTGTCTTGTGTTTGGGGATATATGGATTATCAACCTAGCATATTTTGAATATATACACATTTTAATTTCTTTTTGAAATCATTTCAGGCACTGAAGTTCAAATTGTATATATAATATTTATAGACCAATAATTTGATATGTTTTATAGTTAAATATCTAAATGCTACAGGAGATAAAAGGCAATCAAAAACAATAAAAAGACAGGATCATGGATAATGGAAGCTAAATCAGATTTGAGATGCCTCTGTTCCTCTATTTTTAAGTTTATTATTATTTTTATATAACAGGCTATTTCACTAGCTTCTACTGTATCTGATGTACTTACTTATCGCCTCCACAAACTGTTCAAAGAAGCAGTATGGGAACAGCGGCTCAGGCAGCTCTCTGAAAAACATCTTGAGTGCTCCGGTGACAACGTGGATGTCCTCCCACTGGCTGTCGTCCAAATTCAGCTTCTCTTCTGGGAAAACACGAGGAGAAATGGAACAACTGGTTTTAATGAAACAATTACAAGACACTAATTATTATGTTAATGTTTGCCTACTATCATCAGCAACCGTTAACAGCCTTCTGCACCTAGAGGTTTGGTGCTGTGCATGTTTTTTTTTTTTTCCTCTTTTTTTTTTCCCTTTTTTTTTTTTTCCTGTAGGAAGGGAGCGTTTTCAATGGAATACCATCTGTAGGAATGCAGCGAACAAAAAAACAAGAGGCACAAAGAGACGGCACCATTGACACAGGATGTCAGATACGTTTATTCCCGTCATGCATCAGGAGGAAAATTAGCATCCCGGCTCAACATGATTCAAAGCTATTTGGTTTCGAGGCCGAGGGGCTAAGAGTTGCCAACGATGGCCGGCTCAAGGGACCGGCCTAAAGGCCTTGCCGAGCCAACAGGAGACATATGCTAAACACGGCAATAGAAAATGAGTTATTGCTTTACATGTGTTAGCCTTGCTGTGTACAAGGGAATAATGGGTAACGCTTTTCTCCTTTTTTTCGCCTGAATGTAATGTCAGCAAGGAATAGAGTGCTGTGAGAGAAAGGATATTAATTCCTTCGTACTGCTTCAAAAATATTTTGTTTGGTTTTCATCTCTGGGAGGAAGATTTGCCCAGCAACAATATTAGACAGACCCCTGTTGGCCTACCTAGGCTATGCAAAGCTGTCAAAAATGATAACATGCGGAAGACAAACCACAAGTGCTTACAAAACTGTTTTGCAAACAAAAAAATGTTTTCTTTGAAGCTTGGCTGAGCTAAGGAATTTAAATATAAAAGAAACTAAGTGCTAAAATAGAGTTTCTAATAAAAATATGGCAAGATTGGCCGATTATTCTATTTTTCTTTGTCTTTTTTATTCTGATAGTGTGATGCTATTAGAATGCAGTAAGCAACGGGATCAAAATCCACTCTGGGAAAGTGTAAATCTTTATTAGTCCAAATCAAAAGGATGCATGCTCTCCACAAATTCCATTATTCTTAAAATGGATTTTGAGTTTTATATAAGTGTGATATAATTTTCATTATTAGAAAATTTCAGATTGAATTCAAATCAGGAGCCGACCATGAACGCTACTGAGAAAAAGTCAATTTGAAGCAACATAATCCTGGAAGAGTTTACTAAAAGTCACTGAAATTTGGTGTTTAGCCTTCAAGAGCAGCCTCTTTACTGAGCTGCTGTTAAATAGAATGGGGAAATTCTTGGAGTCGCATGGAACCTGCAACGCCAGGTCTGTTAAGGAGAAAGTTTTTCCACCATAGAGGTTACTTTTGGACGGAAAATCTTATCCGAAATGGAGTTTGCTTTGAAGTCTAACTGTTATTAAATGCTTTTCAAATATCTGGATTTGAGGAATGTATACAAATAATAGAATGGGCCCAATTCCTGAACTGGGAGCAACGGGACACAAGGCTGGAACAAAGGCACACTTGTGCATTTTGTCTAGTTGACTTGCTTGCTTCTTCACTTGCAAACTTCTTTTTTCTTTCTTTTTTCCTCACCCATTGAATTACCTCAATCAAAAAAGTACTGATTTGATCTCTTAGCAGAGGGGATCTTCTTTTAGACTCTGAGATCATATTTGATTGATCGTATTTCAACAATTAGTCTTTTATTTTGCCACACACCATTGAACTAGATCGACAGCGTCTTAGCGGGCCAGCTTTAAACAGTCAACTGTTAACAATAGCATCAAAAAGAGAGACCTGATGGGGTTTACTGTCACTTTAAAGAACAGGGTGGGTTTTCACATTGTTGAAATCTGTCAGATATTTTGAAATGTCCCTCTCACTATGGTGCCACACCCCCTGCGTGCCCTTATAATAAAATTGGTTTTACTCCTGATTAAATCATTTTCTCCCTACCCACTACCATACTTCTCATAATGGACCTGTGTGCTCTACAGCTGGTGTTCTTCCCATGGTACCAATTCTTACTTTATCTTTTAAGCACTTTGCTGCTAAGATCTCATGCAGAGTGCTTATGTTTTGTTAAGAGCTTCATTCTTAGAGAAATAGCTTAACACATGTTCTAAAAATGTTGTACAACTTATTGCTTAAAACACATTTAGAAAATGTATAAGTACTGTAGCTTTGGCACAGAACTTTAAGTAGAAACCTTAAAAAAAAAAAAGCCACACACAACTTGTTTTTGCCATGCATTTGTCTTAAATGTCTAAAGTGGAAAGCCTGACTTCTAAGGCTTTGCAGAGACTTTTCTTACCAGATTTTTGCACCATTTCCAGCTCTTCAAGGAAACGTGTTAGGAATGTATCATCGTGAAAGCACAGGGTGTCAATTTCCCCTCTAGCAATAAGAGATTTTTCAAAAATGTTTGCTAGGAGGAACAAATGCCAAGTCAAAAAAAAAAAAAAAAAAAAA